>WEDG01002717.1:0-39223 GCA_017591395.1 Schistocephalus solidus | reverse complement strand
AAACCCACGACTACAATTCGAAACCAGCTTGTACACCCAAGGATAGAGTCGGCTATTTAGATAAAAGAAGCCGTTTCAAAAATCCCATGTAACAGTTGTAATGTTCTTTATGCGGCCAAACAGGAAAATCAGTCTCTATACGCCTACACGAACATCAGTTGGCTGTAAAGATACGAGACCACCTGTCTCAAGTTGCCATACATACACTAGAAACTGGGCACAAATTTGCATGGGACAAAACGCGCATTGTTGGCTTCTGCCCATCGAAGAGAGGCCGGGAATTCTTTGAGGCCATTCATTCTGATGACTCGTATATCAGAACATTTTAACCGCCAAGGACAGTAGGTAGGGCGTCGTACTTCTGCCGAAACGGTCGCGAGTTAGAGTCTTGGGCGCCGCAGCGCCTGGGGTTGGGTATGGCTTCCTGATGACGGCTTATAAGCAAGAAATTGCCATTCCAGTCTCCCTGGTCTTTGTTGGGATTATCGTTCTGCCTATATCACTCGACGGTCTGCGGCTTCTGGTGGGGCTCTAGAGTGAGCACCAAGGCACAACGGGACGTGCGAGCTAGTAACCGATCGGTGAGCGCCCAACTACCATTCTTCACAAGCCTGATCAAAACCGGCAAGACATCAAGCTCGTGACACAGTAGATAATGCGTTGTACTTCTGCCTAACTGCTAACGAGTTCGAGCCTGGGGTGCTGTAGCGCTTGGGGTTGTATATCGCTGCCTGATGACGGCTAGTAAGCCAGAGATGTTTATTCTAGTCGCTCTTGAATTTGTCGGTAATATGATGCTGCCTATATCGCTAGTTGTTCTGCGGCTGCTATATCACTAGTCGTTCTGCGGTTGCTGTCGGGGCTCTAGAGGGAGTCCAAGGAATACCGGGACGAGTGAGTCCTGTAACCAATCAGTGATCACCCAACTACCATTGTTAATATTCCCGATCGAAGTCAGCAAAACAACAGCCTCGTGGCAAAGTGGGTAGAGCGTTGGACCTCAGCCCAATAGGTCGCTTGTTGGAGCCTCGGGCGCCGCAGCGCCTGCGTTTGTGTATGGCTTGCTGTCGACGCTAAATAAGCCAGAATTAGCCATTCCATTCTCGCTGTCTTTGCCGGGAATATAGTTATGCCTTTGTCACTAGCACTTTACGGCTGCTGGTGGGTTCTATGGTTAGCAAAATGGCACAATGGGACGAGCGAGTCCTGCAACCGATCGGTGAGCGACCAAAAAACGTTGTTATTATTCACGATCGAAACCGGCAAGACAACAAGCTCGTGGTACAATGGGCAGAGCGTTGAACATATGCCCAAACGGTCGCGAGTTCGAGCCTCGGGCGCCGTCGAACCTGGGGTTCGGTATGGCTGGCGGATGACGGCTAATAAGAAATAAATGGCCATTGTAGTCTCCCTATTCTTTGTCAGTACTCTCATTCTGCCTATATCCCTAGCCCATCTGCGGCTGCTGGTGGGCTCTATGGTGAGCACCAAGGCACAAAGGGACGAGTGAGTCCTGTAACCGATCGGTGAGCCCCCAACTACCATTGTTAATAATCTCGATTGAAACAGGCAAGACATCGAACTCGTGGCAGAGAAGGTAGGGCATTGCACTTCTGCTTATCTTGTACCGAGTTCGAGCCTGGGGTGTCGTAGCGCTTGGGTTTGTGTACGGCTGCCTGATGATGGCTAGTTAGCCAGAGATGTTTATTCTAGTTGCCCTTGAATTTTTCTGTAATATGATGCTGCCTATATCGCTATTCGTTCTGCGGCTGCTGTCGGGGCACTAGAGAGAATCCAAAGTACAACGGGACGAGTGAGTCCTGTAGCCGATCGGTGAGTGCACAGTACCATTGTTCATATTCGCGATCGTGGCACAGCGGGTAGAGCATTGGACTTCCACCCAACAGGTCGCAAGTTCGAGCCTCGGGCGCTGCAGCGCCTAGGGTTGGCTATGGCTGGTCGATGTCGGTTTATAAGCCAGAAATGGGCATTCCAGACTTCATTTTTTCAGTTCGGTTAAGTTTTATTAAGGGAATTGAAGGCAAAACCTTTGAACTCCCTATTTATTTTAATGACGCTGCAAAATAAAAAAGATCGGCATATAATGGACGTTGTACAAAAGGTTATCTCCCCGTCACACTACAGGGCATTGGACAAAACAATTATAAATTATATTACTCAAAGAATGGGAGTATTATGTTCAATAACGCGAAAATTGTAGATGGGAATAGATTTCTAGAAATGTGTTAGTTTCTGATGTCGTGGTGGTACTTATGGCTGTACTGGTCAAACTTCCATATAAAAGTTTCAGTGGATGGGGACATGCTGATGTCGGCAGGCAGAGCGTTCCAGACCTTAATCACTGTTTTGTAGAAGAAGAACCTTCTTGTGTCCAGTCTTGCACCAGTCACACGTAGTTTAATGGGATGTCCTCGCAAATTAGTGGTAGTGGCCAGCTCAAAGAAGTCGCCAGATGCAAGGCAACAATCCTGACGCCGCAGCATTCGAAAGGCTTGTATTAGGTCGCCGCGTAGCTGTCTATAGTCCAGAGGAAACAGATCAAGATTGGACAATCGTGTCTCGTAAGGTAGGCAGCTTTGACCTTGAACAAGCTTGGTTGCACGTCGTTGGACATTCTCAAGGGTGCTGTGGTCTTTGACAGACCACGGTCGCACGAACATCCCGAAGACCTTATAAAAGCACTCTTTGTCGAACTTTGCAAACGCTCGCTTAATTAGATACAAACTTGACATGGCAGTGTTTGCTACTTTTGAGCAATGGAACGATGGCTTCAGTGAGGGCGTGATCCATACTCCTAGATCTTTCTGAGCCTTTACCTCTGGTATCGGTGTGTCGTCCAGATAGTAAATTCTCTGGTGCCCGGAGCTGGTTCTGCCGAATCGCAGAATATTGCACTTGGTAGCATTGAATGGGAGGAGCCAGTTGTGCGACCATTCCTCGAGTCGATGCAAGTTCGCCTGTAGATTTGCTTCATCAGCTGCGTTGTGGATGACCTTCCAAAGCTTTATATCGTCAGCAAACATGGCGGTGTCACAGTACAACCCAGGTACGCAGTCATCAATGTATATAAAGAAGAGGATAGGGCCAAGGACGGAGCACTGAGGAACCCCACTCTCAACCACCGCATCCGCCGATTGTTGATCGCCAAGACGGACAATCTGAGATCACCCAATCAAAAACTTTTCGATCCACTTCAAAAGCTTGCCTCTTACCCCAATACGGTTGAGTTTGTATAGGAGACACTGGTGAGGCACGCTATCAAATGCCTTCTTGAAGTCTATGTAGACTGCGTGCACCACATTTCCTTCATCGACCACTCGGGTCCATCGTTCCAGACAGTAGAGCAAATTGGTTAAACAGGACCTTCCTCTGCGGAATCCGTGCTGCGCGTCAGAGAGAAGATTATGCCACTCCAGAAACTGCATCATTTCATGTTTGATGATTCGCTCCATAATCATGCAACATATGGAGGTGAGACTTACCGGCCTGTAGTTATTTGCGGAAGCCTGGCTGCCACTTTTATGTATCGGGGAAATCCATGCGGTCTTCCAATCGGGTGGCCATCTGCCTGCAGCGAGGGAGGCTTGGAAGAGTAGACACAAAGGTTTTGCCAACTCTACGGCCAACTCCTTAACAACTTTGTCGGTATTACATCCGGACCTGGCGATTTGGTTTCTTCCAGCTTCAGTAGTTCCTGCAGAACAATGGGTTCTGTTATGACCACTGAGTCAATTGTCGGGATCTCTTCCGCACTATAGTTATCAGCGGTTAGATTGGCTTGTCTCGTAAAAACCGACTGAAAGAACTCAGATAGATGCTCAGCCTTATCCTCGTCCATGCAAAGTTCGACGCCTACATCCGTTTTTAACAAAGGGATGGGGTCTTTATTTCAAGTGCACTGCCTAATGTAGTTGTAGAAGAGCAACGGGTTTTCTGCTGCAAGGTTTATCAAGTTACTCTCAAAACTTTGGCGGGCTTTATAAACCAGGCCTTTTACCCTGTTTCTCTGCGTCTTGTACTTCGTCAGCGATTCGACGGTCTTTTCCCTTAGATAAGTTTGCCACAGCTTTCGCTTGCGGTTTACTTCACTCTTCAGTGTGGTCGTTAACCACTGAGGCCTGTTGGTGACCTTTTTTGGGAATTAGGACAGTATCTGGTGATAAGTTTCTTTAATACGGCCTTAAATTGCAATCAATCCTCCAGAATACACCCGATGAATGTTTCAATCCAAACTAAACGGCGCACATCAATTTTCATTTGGGTAAAATCTCCACACCATAGGTTGCGTTTGACTGTGATGCTTCGATCGGGGACAGAGAAGAGTGAATATTTCCACTGTAGGACTACGTGATCACTTTTAGCCCAGTGGGGGTAGATAGTTCACAACATCTACGCTGTCAGGCGCTTTTGTCAATACAAGGTCCAAACAATTAGCTTGTTACCCCTCGCGTATTCTGGTCGGAGACAGAACGTGTTGAGTTAGGAAGCGTTTGTGTATTCCTTCTAGGAGGCGGCGATCGAAGTTTAATTCCGAGCCTGGTTCCGAAGCTCAAATTCCAATCGATATTCGGAGCGTTAAAGTCACCCTTAATCATGACTTCATATCAACTAGCAAACGCTTCTAAATCATCTATCAGTCTACTGTCTGACTGAGGATCGTTTCTCGGTGGTCGGTAGACCGTTGGGATCTCAAGTGCTTGGAACCCCGGCGTTCTGATGGTGAGCCAGAGGGCTTCAGTTTCGCACGCGAGCTTTTCCTTTTTTCTGACACGAGCAGGCCATATCTGATATAAGTCAGCACACCCCCACCATGACGTCTTTGTCGGTGATATCATTCGGCCTATTTCGCTAGCCGCTCCGAAGCTGCTGGCGGGGCTCTAGAGTGAGCACCAAGGAAAAACTGGACGAGCAAGTCCTTTTAACCGATCGGTGAGCGCCCAACTAACATTCTTAATAATTCCGATTGAAACCGGCAAGACAATGAGCTCGTGGCACAGTGGGTAGAGCGTTGTGTTTCTGCCCAAATGGTTGCGAGGTTGAGCCTCGGACCCCGTTACTCATTGGTAAAGCGATCACCTCAATCACCAAAGTTCACGGGTTCAAATCCCAGGTGGTCCACACATGGGATGTCGTATGCCTGGCTGATGATGGCTAATGTGCCGGAAATGGCTAGTTGCGTCTCTCTTGTCTTCTTCGGTTAAATATTTGCATATATATAGTTTTTATAGTGAGAAACTGTGCTGAAAGTTCCGTGGAAAAGAGTCCCCAGTTTCAAGCTCCCTCTCTCTCACCTATACAGAAATTTGGTGCTCGACGACCGTTTGACCATCAGTTTCAATGAATTCCACCATGTGCTCCACAGAAAATTGACGCAGTGACAGCGGCTTGCGCGTGAATTAGATTATATGAAGAGTTGAATTGCGCCGCATCTTCCACGCTTCCTCCTCCTTCGCCCGATCTGGGCCTGGCGTCATGACCAAGCCCGGAAAACCGGAGGTGGGGGATGGCGCAGGCTGCCAGGTGCGGCCGGAACCGCTCCTAGGCGTGTCGCCACACCTGTCTCAGATCCCACGTTGTGGCAGTCCCATAGAGGTCACACTAAGAAGCCTGCCTCCCTGCAGCCTGCCTCTCAGATCTCCAGTCGGTCACGTCACACAACCGCACCATCCTAGGTATCCCGTCAGATGGCAATCGTCGAAGCAAACCAGTGGGGAAAATGCACTGAGAAATCGAAGTAACGCTCTATTCCCGTTCCAGGCCCCGACCGCTGTCCGAGCTCATCAGGTGACTGGTGAAATTGTCCCCCATCAGGTGACTGGCGCGTACCCCCCGGGCTTGCACACCGAAGAGGGAGATGGGCTCACACCTCACATGTGTGAGAGTACCGTAGAGGCAATGTTAAGAGGGAGCCATTGTTTTACATGCTAAACTGATCACAAAATTTTTTACACACACAAGGTTTTTCGTGCTGGTTGTTCTAAGGTCCTTGTTTAGGTCTCCCTTACTTTGGGCCTGCTTTAAAAGTAATGATTCTTTTGGTGCAAAATAATTCTCAGTCAGAAATTATGTCATGTACTTTTCTAGAAACCCCTTCTGCTTGTTAATATGCAGATTATTCGCGCAAACCACTGGCAGATTAACATTTTTTGTTAGCTTTGGTTGCTTCTGGGCTGCCTTTGACCTCAGTTGTGGTCGACTGTCTGTGATATCCTACAACGAGGTATTGGTGCCTATGTGTTTTGAACAACCAAGCAGGTAGGCGTGCGCGCATGTGCATGCGTGTATATTCACTGAAATTGAACAATAAACATATCTGACTGATGGGTAGATCTCCAAGGAGAGGTTCATTTATACAGTGAAAAATAAGCTTCTTTCTCGTCGTGTTTATCTTATTAAATTTGCCCTAGCAAAGGCCCCTGAAACAACTACATTTCATAAAATCGTTTAAGCAACTTCGGAATGAGCGGATAATACGTTCAGCATTTCTTAGGCATATTTAAAACTTGCCTTGTGCTGTAGATTCATCACAGCCTTTTCGACAGGCAGAATTTTATCGCGACTGATTCAGAACAAACTACACGAGTTTCCTGGTAAAGTATACTTTTCCCTAGAGTACCCCCACTGATTCATTAATTTGCCTCCCATTAGGTTGAGCTGTTAATAAAGTATAGAGATCACTTTGTTTATATTAAAAATTTCGTCAGGTAATGCTTCTTTCGTAAACCTATCGAACCATTTTCAAAACTTTTGGTAGTTTGTCCATCAGTACTGGTTAGAAAGACCACCGTCTCGAAGGCGAAGTGGCGCCTTCTGCCTAAATTCGACTAAGTTGAGTAAAACTTGCACAGTACTTAGAGTATTCTGTATACTTCCAAGCCCACCCTGTTACGATGGCATGCCAACTTTAGGCACAGCGAGCAATACGGCAGGATAAGCATCGTTTAAGCGTACCGCACCTGCCCTGGCTAGGTAGTTATCGGGACTTAGAAGTAACCAGTTTCGATCGCATACCGATGCGAGTTGACACCAGAGCCACCTTCACTGCAAGGAGGAGAATCGAGTTATTCCGGCATTTAGCACTCCTAAACGTCACAACTTTTAACTGCTTATGTGTTAAACGCATGCAGTTGCTGAAGGATGTTGATTGGGGAAAATCAAAGTGCTCTAGCATTGATGGCAGATGTGAGCTTGGCGCTTGCATTTGAACTGGAGTGACCAGCAGAAGCCAGGTCCTAACGGAGAAATGGCCTCCATTGTCTGTCGACTACAAGCCGGTCACCCAGCCCCTTTTGTGTGAAAACTGGGTGTTGGGAGGCCAGGTCGTGTGTGGCAGACAAAAGCTGACTATGTAGCTCTGTCGGTCGCTGCGTCCGATCCCGTTTCCGGTCCTCCTGACTCTGGTATGGCCTCGGGACCGGAAAAGAAAAGCGCGCGGTAGATGCCACCCAAGTGTACTGTCACGCGCAACTCACCGTCTCTGTGCCCAATCTGCTGTGGGGCACACGGTGAGCATCCTTGGAACCGACGGTTGGGCTGGCACAAAGCAGTCGCGAAGAAGTATCTTTTTCGTTGAAGCTACCGGACGACATCTGCTGGCGAGGGTGCACAAGATTGGAGTAGCACTACGGGGTCTAGGTCCCTTTTTCAGGTGACAACTTAGGCCCCCAGGCAGCCGGGGTGTCGGGCCGATCAGACTGCCACGAAACGGTGCGGCCACGCGAGACTCGACTGTCGGCCTGCTGCCCACGAAAACACCAAACCGGACTGCCTAGGACATTCATAGCTCTGCGCTACCACCAAAAGGACAGTCCTTTGAATTCGGACGCAGCTTCGTCTACTGCGTATAACATTAACCAGTACTCAATCCTTAGGCCATCTTTTTTTGGGATAGACTACGGAAAGTAAACAATGGTGATGAAAGAGAGAGGCTCGCTTTATTCTGGAAGTGTAATTCCACTATTTTCAGCAACAAGTCCTTCATTCACCATGAATGAGATTAGGCACACAAACTAACTAACACTGGAATATCACAAACGAATGACCGAAGACTGCAACCATCGACATTATGAAGAATCGTCCTTGAATGAGTCGCAAAATATAGGTCAAAATTGACTTCCTTCAAAACGGTGCCAGTCTCGTGCGCTGATGATCTCATTTTTGTAGTTCGAATAAACAAATAGGGTTAAAATGGGTGTATAAAAGGCGAAATAGGCCAATCGATGTACATATAAGAAAATTTACATGCGAATGGAGAGCCGAGAAATGGCGACTCGATGTCAAAAGCCCGCCATTGATGATAACGAAACACCGACTTGATTTCGCATCGACTGCTCTCCGGAAGACACACCTACTAGAAGGGATGAAAATGACAATGAATTCACGATTATCCACCCAGCCTGTCACCACTGACTCCTTATTGTAAGTCGCCTGCTATGACCTTCGACCGAATCTAGCGTTGAGCCAGCTGGAGATACCCCGGGGTCGACAGAAATGGTTGTCTGCAAATAGAGCTGGATGGTATTCTCTTGGTCAGTGCTGAGGAACCGAGACAGCTGAAACAGTTGATAGTCTCGCGAATCTCACCAAGCAGGAGACTGGAAAATTTCCTAGAGGGAAATCCGTGGACTAATTCACTGCTTTTTGGTTCCACGGAAGTACCGAAACGGGAAATGTCGTTGATGCAGGCAACTCTGAAGAGAGGGAGGTTTCAATGCACACGAACATCTTCCTAGGCGGAAAGTCGTGGGGAGCGAATGTTGTGAGCCCTATAGCCGCGAACCGGACTCCTCACAGTTTTATATGCGGCAGGTCGCGGTCGCGAGCCCCGATTGGGGCACCAACTGGGGTTTTGTATGATTGGCTAATGACGGTTGATGAGCCAGAAATGGCCATTCCAGTCTCCCTTGTCTTTTTCAACATTGCTCATCTGTATTTACTACTACTAGCCGCTGTGCGGCTGCAGAGGGGGCTCGAGACTGAGTGACAAGGAAGAACGAGACGAGTGAGTTCCGATAGCGATTGGTGAGCGTTCGTCAACGAATGTCAATATTCCTGATCTAACCGGCAAGACAATGAGTCTATGACTCGCTGGTTAGAGCGTTAAACTTCTGATCGGTATGTTGTGGGTTCAAGCCTCGAGCAGGGCACCGCCTGGGGTTGGGTATGACTGACTGATGGTGGCTAATGAGTCAGAAATGGCCATTCCAGTCTCTCTTGTATTTGTCAGCAATGTTAATGGACCACAAAACTTGCTGTATAAAATGTTAGTGATTATTTTGTCTGTATGAGGGAATTTCACGCGCTCTTAAAACAATTAGAGAAGAAAACGGGCCGAACTGGCCGTTTACCGTAGCGATGACCCCCCTCCTAATGTTCCTTCAGCGATTTCTGAAAGATAGGTTTAAAGCCCTTAGCCAGTCTCAACGGTGAAACAATCACCCTGTTCACGTTCTATATTCGACTAGTTGAGTCGACAATATGCCCCGATGACTGCCAGAAATTTGAGGAGCCTGACAACATCCGCCAGTATGGCCTTCAAAATAACGTCGAGTCGATTAAGAAATGTTACAAAAATATTTTCCTGTTCTGGTGATTTTCTGGAAAAGCAATTTCTGCATGGGAGGCTCAACCGTGGCAGACGGCGTGATCCACGTCAAACCCACGACTTGTGTGTGGGCGTGACCTTCGCACGAAATTGCTTCCAGTGAAGCAGATCTGCGTCCCACCCACTTCGTCTCTCTCTCTCTATCTCTCGTCACGCAAAAGGTTCCAATGACAAGAGGGAATCGAAACAACGATGGTGGATGTGGGCGCAGTGATTGACAGCCGTTAATAAACGGGGTTTCAAGCGCGAGCTACCACCGCCCGACAGCGGCTAGTAGTAGAAGCGGCAGACGAATATTACCGGCACAGACAAAGGAGACTGGAATGGCCATTTCTGGCTTATTAGCAGTCATCAGCCAGGCATACCCAACTCCAGGTGGTGCACCACCCGAGGATAGAAACTCGTGACTCGTTGTTCAGAAGTTAAACGCTCTAATCCTTGAGCGACCGGCTCGTTTTCTCGCCGGCTAAGATCGGTAATATTGACGTGTATTCGTTGAGGAACGCTCACCGATCGCTAACGGAACTCACTCGTTCCACCCTGTCGAGCCTCGCCAGCAGCCACACAGTGACTAGTAGAAGAATAGGCAGATATATATTACCAGCAAAGACAAGGGGACTGGAATGGCCATTCCTAGGATTCGGTGTGACTGGTTGACAATGGCTAATAAGCCAAAAATTGCCATTCCAGTTTCCCTTGTCTTTGCCGGCAATATGAATCTGTCTATTCTACTACTAGCACTCAGGCGAACGCATTTTCCTGAGCCAGTGCCGGTGAGCCAGATGGTCAAGCCATTATCACGCCACCCTCCAACGCGGGTGACAAAATTTCAGCGCATAGGTGACAACCCGCATGCTGGCCATCAAACAATTTACGCACCAGAGCGCAGTCATCATCGTTGACGGGGGAGCCGTTACTCGCCATAGGCGTGCCGTAGCATAGCGGCTGCATCCGATAAATACTGCAACTCCCTGTGTACGATGCACGCGTATCTGATACCGTCTTTGAGGCTGGGTTCGAGCTAGAATCTTAAATGCCGGGCGAATAAAGTTATTGCCCCAGCGATCGCATCGACTTATTCTCTATAAATGTAATGGCATATTACTGAACCGACTCTGGAATGAGCACCTACCGACAATGACGAATGTCTACTCGGTTATTATGACCATTACAAGGGAAAATAAGCAGTGTTTAAGTCCTTACTTGGGATTGTAACACGGTGGGGGAGGGGGGAGATGACAAAGTTTAAATGGAATCAGTAAATCTGAGAGGGAATTAATGCGTTTGTTTCTGTCTGGTACTCAGGTACTTATAGCGTCCCCATAACACTGTTACTATACCCGATCGCAACCGATAGGGCCAGGACAAACAGGTAACGTTCCCCTCACATTATTCAGTGCTATCAGTTTCGGTGAATCCAAAACCTTCTCCCCTCTATTTACCATCGGCCATTGTTGCATTTCCGAGTGCGAAGTTGTTTTTTATTGCCATGCACATGGAAAATTTACTCTCCATCTATTCAATAATGTTCTCTCTCTCTCTCTCTCTCTCTCTCTCTCTCTCTCAACAACAACAACAACAACATCAAAAACACACTTTGGAAGGACAAGAAAGTGCTTTACCTAGGCAGCACCCCCGAGACCTCAGGACACACACACACGCCTTTACTGTTTGACCATGTTATCCGGCTTGTGTCACTTCCCTCACTGTACCCAGTGACAACAACACTCATTTGCTCTTCGGCGATGCTAACATCAACGCATCCAGCCATTCGACTTTGCGCTGCGCACTCTGTTATGTGTTATCATTGACAAATACTCAATTTCGCTAGGAGCAAGGTCTGCTCCCGGAAAGCAAATGTCGCTTCCGACGACATCGAGGAACAATCGACATGATCTTCGCCGTTCGCGAGCTGCAAAAGAAGTGCCATAAGATGCGGACTCACCTCTACACTACGTTCGTGGATCTGCGACGGTGAATCGCGACGGGATGTGGAAAATCATGCAGAAATTAGGCTGTCCAGAACGGTTCACGCATATCGTGCATCCGATTCACGACGGAATTATGGCGCACTCTACTGACAACGGGACAGGATCCGAAGCATTCGCAGTGACCAAAGGAGTGAAGCAGGGCTGCGTATTGGCTCCTACCCTCTTCAGTCTCATGTTGTCTGCCATGCTAATAGACGCCTACCGTAATGAACGCCCCGGGATCCGCATCGCCTACCGAATGGACGGCCGACTACTCAACTAACGGTGGATGCACTTCCACTCGCGTGTATCCACAGCCAACATCCACAAACTTCTCTTTGCTGACGACTATACACTTAGTGCAAAGACAAAAAAGGAAATGCAAAGGAGCATGGATCTCTTCTATGCCGCCTGCGACAACTTCGGACTTGGCATCAACACTGAGAGAACGGTTGTGATGCATCAGTCGCCGCCAAATACCACCTTCTCCGCAGCTCACATCAATGTCAATGGCAATCAACGGAAATCTGTGAATACCTTCATGTACCTGGGCAGCAATCTCTCCTGCAGCACCAAAATCAACGATGAGATTGCCCATGGGATCCTCAAAGCCATCTCCCCGGTCTTCTTGACTGTGTCATGACACCGGGCTAAGGTGGGGGTGGAGGAGAGAGTGCGGTAGATGCTGCGCAACTCTACTATCACTTTAAACTAAATCACGCGCAAGTCACCGTCCCTGTACCACCCTTCCGTGGAGCATACGGTCGAAATCGATGGTCGAACTACCGTGTTACAATTGGGAAAAAACAGTGTGGCTGCCAACTTGTGGCTGTAAATAGTTTAAATTGCGCCTCTAATTACTCTTCACCGCCACTTCAAACACCGCCCACACTAAGACCCTTGATGGAATTTAACGGGCCTCAGATGGAAGCCACCCTTTGGCAGATGCGTGCACATACGTCACAGCGTACTTTATATGCGATAGAGCCGGCCAGCAAGCAAGGCAGTCTAATTGCGCTGAGAAATTCTCCGTCCAAGTTTTGCGCGCACATCTCGCGTCACTCGAGCGCCCGGCTGTAGCCGGTCCGAACGAGCGAGGGCGCAATGCACGTAAGGGTATAAAAACGTAGGCAGACTGGTGAGACTAGCCAAAATGCGTCCCATTGCAGCCAGTCTGGTGTAGCACACTGTCCAATAAGCGAAGTGGCAGCCGGCGCGCCATTTAAATCGGCTGTAGGCGTCGTGTTTGCCTCTGATTGGTTATTCTTCTAATCCAATGGCGTGGGAAGTCGGACCAGCTGGCCAATCGGAGCTGCAAGGCATGTCTGCGCGTAATCAACTGTGCGTCTAGTCGTCTGTCGTAGGCAGACTGGAGTGAAAGTAGTCCTTGTAGTTTATCTGAACACTTTCAGTCTCCACAATGACAGCAGCCAGCATCCGGGCATTGCGCTCTGACCTCTATAGAAGGTCCGGCATGTGATTTGACATTCTTCAGTCGGAAAAGAAAGATGAAAAGCACATAGGATATTTTGGAATTCTGCACGTCAAGCCTCACCATTGTTAGACTCTGATTAACTTCAACAATTTGCACACGCTCTGCTAATACCCACTTTCTTTAACAGCTCTCCCCCCTGCCGGAGTTATTACGTCAATAAAAATAAGGTGCGTTGATCTAACAGCCAACACGGGCAACCTTTCACACATGCTGCCGAGGAAACGAACCACTTTTGATTGGGGTTAGTGGATAGTTTTCTTTAATGACGAGAAACGGGAATATAAAAAAGGTCAATCGATTGTTTTATGCGAAACCCCTTGTATGTGCCTGACCCAAAGAAGCCTGAAGGTGCCGGAACAATATGGTTGCACCTAATAACGTAACTTAGGAAATATGACAGTTTTCAGACACTTGAGTCGACATTTGATGCACAGATTTAGTGCAGATGATTTGCTCAGCTTAGCTGAGGTGGCGGTCAAGATTAAGCACTGCCAGTCTCCAGTGAAAATTCGCGTCCCAGGAAGTGATTGGGAAGAAGTAGATGCAAGCGCTGGGACAAGAACTATATTCACCTGCCTTTTCGGATTCCAACTCTAACCCATCATCAGAGACAGTATCAGAAGATGAGTTCAAGTTGGAATCTGAAACAGCAGGAGAATAAAGGTCTCGTCTCAGTGATTGCATCTTCTTCTTCTCACTTTGTGTACGATCAAGCCATCGGGCACTGGCAGTTCTTGAAAGATACTGTTGATACAATGTGTGTTCCCAGAGGTCGCGAGTTCGAATCCCAGGTGTGCCACACTTGGGATTGGGTATGACTGTCTGATGACGGCTAATAAGCCAGAAATTGCCATTCCGGTCTCCCTTGTCTTTGTCGGTTCCACCTTATCAACATATATATATATATATATATATATATATATATATATATATATATATAATATTTCATGCGCTCGCATGTTCACAGGCCGGTCACTGACTCATGAATTAAAAAAGAATCGTCAGGTGAAATTTTAAACGTACCATTTTGTATATATAAGGATGAATTTTCTATTGTTAAATTTAGTTGTTACTATTTCGAGTCCCAGGAAGTAATTGGGAAGAAGAAGATGCAAGCGCTGGGACAAGAACTTTATTTGCCTGACGAATAAAGCGCTTACCCCAAAGATTGCATCTACTTCTTCTCACTGCAAGTCTCTTAAAACGCAGTCTACGGTAGGCTGCGAAAACTGAATATTCATTTTGAAGGAGTTCAGAACTCGTATCTTTTTGGTATATACTTTAACCTGTTTAGTTGTTATTTTATTTGCAAATCAAGACATTTTAGACGAAACTTAACAGTCAGTAACCGATCTTACGAAATGTTGATTGCAAGTCAGAAATGCTTTTTCTATTAGAAAGGATTACCGAGTGGCTGGAGTATCGAACATCGAGCGGCATATCCCATGATATTTCAGATACCCGTAATACCGGCTTTTGGTCTTCTGCGGAAACGAGTCTCGATAAGAAAATGACTACTTAAGAAGTATGCATGTTTGCTATTTACTTTAAATCTACTTATAAATTGAAATGAATTTTATAGAAAACGCAAGCAAACGTATCCTTTTTTTATTCCCGTAGTAGCCACTCAAGACTTGTTCAAATTTATACCCGAATAAAGTGTGTGTTCCAATTGGAAAAAAGGCAAGCTCGAAATGTGGACCCAACTCAGGGAACAAAGGATAAGTCAACGTGTAATAGGCGACCGTATTTTATTCAAAGCTGACCCTTACTCTATCATTGGGCTCGTTAGAGTTAGTATTTGTTGTGGGGTTAGTAAAGTCAGATACTATATTTCGTTGGCCGTAGGAAGACCGAATTATCGGGTCAAATGGCAAATTTCCAGGCGTCGAATATTAGGACGCAACATTCGTTTCAAAACGCATCAATTTACTGAAAAATCACGCAGAGCTGGCCTAACTCTTGCTCCTGTCGATGGTTCATAATAGTAGGTCAGGTCAGCTAGGAATGACATCACACACAGGGGTCGGCGCGACGTAAAGTCACCGGATTTCGCAAGCTGCACTTGTCGGAGCAACAAACTAATGTGCAACCCAACTAACGTGGCAATTAATGCTAACCCTAACGAAAACAACGGATAGGGTTAGGATCAGGTTAGCGATCTCCTTTTATTCATTTAGCCCCACCCAATAAACCCTCTAATACCATCGGTCCCGTATTACTTTCTGACTTATCCTGTGTTCCCTGAGTTGGGTCGCATACTGTGATTTTGCCGAAAAAGGTTGCCTATTATGATGTATTTAGGACCTAACAATGTCCATTCAAATAATCTTTTATCTGTTTGTTTATGAATGTGCCTCAGTAAGTACATAACGTGGGCCAAATTTGCTAAAAATGTTTATTAAAATGATATGGTATCTTCTTAATGACATAGACAAGCGCATACTAGTTCTTATGCAGAATGTATCCAGCTTATAGCCTGAAGACCATAAAGGTAATGCAATGGCATACCTAGCGAGACCTTATTCGGGAAAATAAAAAAAACTTATTTAAAATTTAAATCTACGTTTCTTTTGAATGTCAAATTAAACGAAAACGTTCTTTGCTACCAAAAGAATTACATTTTCTATTAAATATTTTTGAATTTACAGGGTATTGAAAAGTCAATAGACAAGGTGAACACTACTTAAGTAGTCATTTTTTTTATCGAGTGAGCCTTTTTCAGGCGACGGAAACGACGTCCATCCTGGAGTATCTAAAAATATCATAGGATTATGCTGGATGAGTATCGATCTTTTTGCAACTGTCTCAGGCGAATAAAGCTCTTGTTACAACGACCGTGTCTCCTTCTTCGCGAGTATCGCTCTTCTAGCCTCACTTAAGTAATCTTTTCTAAGAGGAAACACATTTCAGAATTTCAGTTAAGATGTCATGGGATCGGTCACCGAGTGCACATATCCTTGCGTCCAGATAGCACAGACCGCATAGGCACGACCTTGCGAGTTATACTGAGAGAGGGAGAGAACAATTCTTCACTAATTCACATAATCAGCCTTCACAAACCCCAAATTCGAAAAGTTCTCCTATGTGCACCAGATGAAACATGAATATTCATGCTAGTTTCACTGCAGCGAGAACTCTTCAAGAATCAAAATTCTGATTTATAACTCAGGGAAATTCCGCACCCTAAACACAAAAATGCCACCTAAACTGAAGGCTTTCAGTACCGATGTCTTTTACGGCTGCTTAACAGAACACGGGAAGAGGGAAATGCTCACAATACATGTGGCTATATGACAAATTTCGGCCCGTTAGGTTTAGGATTAAGGTGAGGGTTAGAGTTAAGCTAAGGGTTAGGTTGCTGTTTGAGGTTAAGAGAGGAGAGATGACAAAAATGCGGGTAGATTGATACAGTCCGTTTTTGGCTTATTCTGCCTTCATTCAGCCAATCGTAACCCTGAATACCGGCTGGGACTGGAAGCACAAACCTGCGCCCGAGTATGGCGCAAATAGTCCACACACTGTGTCTAGCAGATGGGTCATAAGCACTTAATCGAAACGACGTTCATCAGTGCCTAACCACCTGTCATTCTCTGACGCTGCAGATCGGGTATTTATTCAAACAGGAATAGGCGTACACTGATCTATTGGATTCCCTAAGCAAACAAGCTCCGTATGGGTGACAAAGTTCATGAACAGACAAACAACTACCAAACCAAAGCCGGCCAAGTTATAATTGCAGAGAGGAGGGACGACAGAAACTGCGGGTAGATTGATACAGTCTGTTTCGGGCTTGTTCTGCCTTTCACCGGTTAGTTGGCTGCCTGTTCGTGGCCTTTGCCACCGATAAGAAGCTTTTTTTGCTTCGGGAAGCCAATAGATCAGTGTGCGCCTATTCCTGTTTGAATAAATACCCGATCTGCAGCGACAGAGAACGACAGGTGGCGAGGCACTGCTGAACTTCGGTTCGATGAAGTGCTTACGACCCATCTGCTAGACCCAGTGTGTGGACTGTCTGCACCGTAATCGAGCGCATGCTTGTGTTTCCAGTCCCAGCTGGTAGTCAGGGCTATGATTGGCTGCACGAAGGCCGAATAAGCCCGCAACGGACTGTATCAATCTCCCCACATTTTCTGTCGTCTCGTCCCTCTGCAATTATAACTTGGCTGACTTTGACCTGGTAGTTGGTTGACTGTTCGTGACCTTTGTCAGCCATACGGAGCTTCTTTGCTTCGGGAAGCCAATAGATTGGTGTACGCTTATGCCTGATCGAGGTCAACGTCAGTGTGGGGGTAAGGGTCATGAGTAGGCTAAGGGTTGAGTTTATTGTCGTGTTAACTGTAGGTTGAGGTTTAGGGAAGGGCTAAGGTTAAGATTAAGATGGCAGTTCATTTTAATGTTAGGTTTGTTTTTAGACTTAAGACATGGGTATATTTACCCTTCCTGAAATTTATCGCAAGATTGCCTATTGTGAGTGGGCGGGATGAGTTACAATTCCCATGTCCTGTTTAGACGACCAATTAGTGCATCTATACTGGTTTGTCCTGAAAATAACCATAACTCCGAAGCAGCTACAAATATTCTGAATGTAGTTGGAATGTGGTTGATCGTGCCTTCGCCAAGTTAGTTTCTGCGTACATGACAGGAGACATCGGATAGCGTGCTTGTCGTCTGAGATGTATTTCGATATTTATGGGACCAATTTATGGTGTTTTTATGAAAAAGGGGGCTCCAGGAAAGCAACAAATAAAGAAAAGCATCTCCAAATAAGTAAGACAACGCCTTCTCCCTTGGATTTTCAGAAATTGCAAGTGCAGGTCAGATAAGAGCATATTTTCAAAAGCGTTTTGATTTTTCCTCTGGCCATACTTCGAAAGAACATTAAGGGTATGGGCCTTCGTTTAAGATCTATAACAGCAAACGCTTTTAGGGATGGAACTTGACAAAGAACTTTTTTTCTCTGATTAGGCACCTACTTATTTTGTGCCTTCGTTTTTGAAGTTCATTCGCTTCGACAGCGAGGTATTATGGTTAATCCGGACAGCAAATATCGTTCTTATCATAGAGCGTGGATAAACTCCCTTTCGAGAACACACTACATAGGTCAAAATCTTCAGTAATCTTTCTGTTTTACTAAACATAAATGGCGTAAACAGTTTTATATAACGAGTGACTGGGACAGTAAGTTGCTCACTAGCGTTCGAAGGACGTTTTGGGGTTCCGTGATCTCCACCAACACACACACTACAGAAATAAAGCATTTTTTAATCAAACGGTTTGTCGTGGCAATTATGTCGCAGACTTTCCAGAGAAACACCAGTGACCGCTAATCGACCAATTTCCCGAAACTGTAACCAATAGCCGATGGTTATTAGTAATTTATTTAGGATTAAACTAATTAACAATTGAATAAGTAAATATTAATTGAATTGATTATCAGCTAGTGAATTATAGAATTGATGAATGGTTAGCTAGAGGTTATTAAATCCCAACAACAAATTCTGCCGGATAATCCGAATCAATGGTCATTATGATGGGACATATTTCACCCTTATCAAAAATGTTTTTCTAAACTACACTTCAGTACCACTCCAGCCTCAAGATCGCTCATTTTGTAGATGAGAGTTTGAGTACTCCTTTCGATTAACTGCAGCGAGGCCAATCGTGCTGCGAACGGTAAATTGGAGAAGAACTAAAAAGGGTTAATTGGTTACTCATTATAGCCGATATCGCTCTACAGGTTTTATGTGCCTGGAGGAAAATGACCGCTAAAGTAGGATCATCCTAAAAAACCTGAACATTTTCTAGCAAAGCTAGTTAAATAATCTGGTTGGGAACAAAGATTTTGAGGAGTCAGAACCAATAACACAGACTTCTCTTTAAGCTTAACTAACTTGCAAACTAAATGTCGGTTCGTAGACAGCTTAAACGCACGCGGCGGATAATTGTTCATCCAACCCTAACGGTTATACGAATAACTACTTTTTAGGGATTTCAATTAGTGTTCACTGACCCACAATCAGTGAAGAACTAATTTCAAACACCAATCAACTGTCTGGCTCGTTATGCAAATGATACATGGCCAAAATATTCGCGCAGAGATCCAAAAAGAAGCTAGAGCCCTTTGCATATGCTGTTTTGATCTGGTGGGTGCAGACACATCTTTCAGGCAAAAAAACAAACCATACCCAAATTTACCGACAGTCTCGAAAGATTGTTTTCTTTAAGTGACTTGGTAATTTTCCTCGTAGAACAAGCATGCGTGTAGCATGCACTGTTGTTTATTGTATTTTTAGGACTTTTATAGGCTGCTCGGCAAGGGTTGTGCCGCGTATACTTACGCCCACGACACCTGTTCGATTTTTGCGAGCGCGCGCAAAGTTATGACGCCTCCGTCGGTGGAACAATCGAGGAATAATCGACATGGTCTTCGCCGTTCGCCAGCTGCAAGTGCCAGGAGATGCAGACTAACCTCTACCTTACCTTCGTGGACCTGACGAAAGCCTTGGACACGGTGAATCGTGACGGGCTATGGAAAATCATGCAGAAATTCGGTTGTCCTGAACGGTTCATGCACATGGTACGTCAGATTCACGACGGAATGATGGCGCACTCTACTGACAACGGGACGGGATCCGAAGCATTTGCAATGATCAACAGCGTGAAGCAGGGCAGTGACCTAGGGCCTACCCTCTTCAGTCTCATGTTCTCTGCCATGCTAACGGACGCCTACCGTAATGAACGCCTCGGGCTCCGCATCGCCTACCGAATGGACGGCCGACTTCTCAACGAACGGCGGATGCACTTCCATTGCACAGCCACCATCCACAAACGGCTCTTTGCTGACGACTGCGCACTCAATGCAACGACAGAAGAGGAAATGCAAAGGAGCGCGATCTCTTTTATGCCGCCTGTGAAAATTTCGGACTTGGCATCAACAATGCATGGTAATGCATCAGTCACCGCCCAATACTTCGTACACCGAAGCTCACATCAATGTCAATGGTGCTCAACGGAAAGCTGTGAAATCCTTCATGTATCTGGACAGCAATCTCTCCCGCAGTGCCAAAGTCAACGATGAGATTGCCCATCGGATCGTCAAAGCCAGCCAAACCTTTAGACGCAGGCAGAACCTGGTCTGGAATCGACAAGGTATCCACCTAAGCACCAAACTCAAGATGTACTAAGCTGCCATATTGCCGACGCTGCTGTATGGAGCGGAGAGGTCAAAAACGATGCTACAAGAACACTGAAGAACTCTCGGAAGCAACTAAAAATCAACCCGGTGGCCTGGGAGGACCTCGTCCAGGAAAAACCGGCTTAGAGAAGATCCGCGAAGACTGGTGCAGCAATCTATGAGGCCACTTAGATCGCCGCTGCTAAGGCCAAAAGGGCAGCTCGCAAATCAAGGCCTGCCAACGTTCCCACGCTGTCAACGCACATTCCGCACGTGAAGCAGCCTTGTCGGACATATTCGAACTCAATGCAACAAAAATCCCACAACATCAACCTCTGCCAAACCTGCCTTAGACCGCACGACGAAGATCACCCCAAGTACTGATAACAATTTCATCGATGTCCCGCTGCCCACGATCACCGACACCATCCTCCCTCGTCCAACCCCCTCACCGATCACAGCGACGAACACCAATTGAGCCACTTCCATCATCTCAGTAGCCATCTCCGACTACCTGCCACCTGCTGCCTGGAACAATCACCACCACCCCCAGTTCCAGCGATGGGGGCTTGGTAATAACCTGTCCTCATTGCGATCGCACATTCACCTCACCCATTGGCCTGGTCTGTCACTTGCGTATCCATTGCACAGAGACTGGAGAACTAGTGCCTTGAGCACAAACACACAACAGAGACCACCGCCTCCAATGCCCTCACTGCCCACGCGCATTCACTAGTCACATGGGCCTGATCGGTCACATGTACATCTAAGAAAGCGGAAGTCACCGCACCACTCAACACTTCCCATATTCCTCTCATGAGCTCAACTACCAGTACCAGCAAAAGAGCCCCCCACATTCAGCACCTTCCGACATATCTTGTCCTTATTTTCACCACACATGCACATCACGCATCAGTCTGATTGATCACTTGCGAATCCATCGCAGAGAGTCCGGCGAACCAGTTCCAGGAGCACCAACTTACACCCACCACACCCGACTCAACTGTCCACACTGCCCACGCACATTCACACACCACATGGGCCTCTTAGGTCACATGCGTCTCCATGAAAACCTGCAATAGAACACCGCCGGCTATACCAAAACATTTCATCTCTCTTCATCAGCCTCCGCACCTCACATGATCAAACGCAACACAACAAAAACATGCTCTCAGTCTGCCTCGCTGTTTGAGAGGTAAGTATAATCCTAGGCTCCTTCTCCATGTAGCTCCTCTGCTGCATGTGTGAGCTGAGCTTGTGAATATCACGGGGCAATAAGCGCCATGGGTTGGAAGGTTGCCAACTGAAAATTACACTCAGACCTCGCAGTCAATCCAATGTGTGTTGTGTGGAGTGGCTGACTGGTGGTCTGAGAATCAGGTTGCGATGGTTCCTTCTTAACGTGACCTCCGGCACTCTCACACGTGTGAGATGTGAGCCGTTCAACCCCCTGCTGTGGGAAATCCTGGTTCTTGAGTTTGGAGGGCCAGGTAGTGTATGTAGTTCTCGTTGACACGATCACCAGTATCTGCGCCTCACTATAAACAATCTGACGCGCTTGAAACTATCACGGTGCTCTGAAAGCCGTGGCATGGAAGGTTGTTAACTGACGAGATAACTCAGACCACGTGGTTAGCCCAGTGTATGTTTTGTGTGGAGTGGCAGACTAGCGGACTGAGAGTCAGGCTGCAATGTCTGCTTCTTAATATAGCCTTTATGACACTCCCTCTCCATGGGATCCGCGCGAGGTGTGGTGGCACGCCCAGGGTCGGTTCCGGCCGCGCCAGCCACCTGCGCCCTCTCCAATCTCCGGTCTTCTTGTCTCTGTCATGACACCATGGCCAGATGGGGGAGGAGGAGAGAGTGCGGTAGCTGCAGCGCAAGTCTACTGTCACTTAAAACGAATGCACGCGCAAGTCACCGTACCTGCACCACCTTTCTACGGTGTAAATCATCGGACTACGACGGTCGAACTTTCGTGTGCTATTTTGCAGTCAGTGCAGGGCGACGTTCGCATTGCCAGTTAGCCATTCTGGGTTGTAGTGAACCTTGATTTAGAGGAAAATGGTGTCCACGTTTTGGGTGATACGAAACTAAACGAATTAGCTCTAGTGTTTGATGCATTGTTTTGGCTTAAGTTTGGGCAAAAAGATCCGCACTGACGTGAAAAAAGGAGGATTACGTGCTCTGAATTCTATCTCGTAATAAAGCTTCCTACCTTTTGGGGTTTTAAATCCTGTTACTCTCCCGTCGTGCTATTCAAATATTTCAAATATTTTTAGGATGTAGGTTGAAATGAAGTAATACTGTAGGTGACGGAACCCACGAAGTTCTCCCGTTTGTTTTTTGCGGAGAAAAACTACTTAAATAAACCTCGAATACTGGTTAGCTTGGCGCTGAATGTCAAGGTATCTTGCAAAGACCAGAGTGCTGGTATTTGATGGACTTCTTTCCTGTAGCCTACACAAATAAGACAATAGTAGTGGGGTACGCATCCATTACTGCACGGGACATACTCGTCCCGATTGTGCCTTCAGTCTCGACAGCAGCCACACGGGGTTAGTATTCTGGACAGAATAAACTTACCGACAAAGACAAGGGAGGCTGAAATGGCCATTTCTAGCGTAGAAGACATAATCAGCCTATCATATGTAACCTCGTGAGTATAATCACTGGGGCTCGAACCCGCAACCTGTTTGTTGGAAGTTCAACATCCTACCCCTTAAGTCACGGATATATTGTCATGTTGGTATTAAAAATGGTAGATGAGCGCTGACCGCATGTGTTTCCAATGATTTTCAATGAATAAATAAAATTGACCATATTTTATTGAGAACAGTCCCGACTATGCACTTTTCGGTTGTGTTGTACAGAATTGCATTTCATCCGAATTTAAAACTATAAGGCGGCGCATTTTGATTTAGAAGTACACGGCACGTTACTAGGAAATCGCATACACGGCTGCAAAATTGAATTTAGTTTAACATAATATCGGACCTGGTAAACTAAATTAAGCCGAAAAGGCTATTTTTAGATAAAAAAGCACAAAAATTAACCTTCTACAAAATGACTGCAAAGGGGATTTTTCTGCTTCACTTAAATCAAATATAGCTGAATATATGCAGTCTTCGAAAGTCGATGGCACATTCCAGATAAATAAAGTCTCATTCATAGTCCGTATCCAGGCGCTTAGCACGAGGTAAAGCTGCGTGCCAGTTAGTAGTACAATCTTATCTGAGTAATTTATTTTGAATGAAATCGTAGTGAGACCTTGTGAGCTTCGCTGTCCAGCCTTAGCGCATCCTCGGCTGTCCTTGTAAAACACCACTAAAAGGTGATAGAATTTCAGGTACCTCTACAAAGGTACCTTTTGACAATGTTTATGTGCATAAAACTCCCGAGGATCGAACATGTTATGGTACGATGGCACTTCTGTGAAAAGGGGTGATCAGTACTAAACGTACGTTATATTGGTGGATGGACGCTTCAACGATCGGTTTCGGGACTCACTCGTCCCGCTCCAACCCCACCAGTAGCCACAAAGCGGCTAGTACTATAGGCAGAAGAAAATTACCGAGAACGACAAGGGAGTCTGGAATGGCAATTTCTGGCTTATTGGCCATCGTCAGCCAGCCATACCCAACCCTAGGTGCTGCAGCACCTGAGGCTCGAACTCGCGACCTGAGTCTTGTGTGGTGGACTGGATTAGACTCAATGGTTAGAGCGTTGGACCTCTATCAACTGGTCGCTTGCTCGATCCTCGCGTGCTACACCACCTGGAGTTGGGTAGAGCTGGCTGATGACAGCTAATAAGCCAGAAGTGACCATTCCAGTCTCCTTTGTCTTTGGTGGTAATGTTCTTCTGCCTGCTTAAGAAGAATGAGATGCGACTATTTGAACAGAAATTTTACACGCCTTGCGTTTTCCAGTGATGGGATCTCATTTCTATGAGCTGCTTTATGAAACTCATCTGATTGCTTCTATTGACTTCCACTCTTTGCTCATTTTCTGCCGTATATGTTGATAGCTTACAAAATGTTTACTAAGGAGGCTGTAGTTTTGCCTTACCTTGGACGACCGTGGGAAATACTTTCTAAAGGTGGTCATAAATATAATTAAGAAGAAAGAGGTGAGTTGAACATACGTTTAGGCTTATCGAGAGAGAGAGAGAGAGAGAGAGGAGAGAACGAGAGGATGCGGAAAAGTGCATGCAAATACTCGACCTTTGACCTTGCAAGAGGTTATTCTGGGCGCACAAAAACTGGCTCGCTAACTATGGTGGCAGTCGCCTAGGCTGTTGCTAGGACACACTAACCCAGTGGCTTAGGGGAGTTCGATGGAACATAACGGATCACATGGAAGGCTGCATTGGGGTTGGCCTGGAATCAAAAACATATGCGAGAAGGCCACCTATCCATGTAAAATATGGTTACTTGTGAATACTATTCAAACCCTTGCTGCTGGGAAGGTTCGTGAAACAGCTTCAAAAAGGCGTTATCTCGGGAGTTCAGTCGTGGCATTCTCCTGCAAGGGGACTTTGGGAAACACCGTTTTTTTACTGTCAGTGCAGTGGGTTTTTTGGTTATTCGACAATATTAAATGCAATAAAGCTGTCAGGAAAGCCGTTCTGGAGAAGCTGGCCCTTCCGGTCTCAGGCAATTTTTTACAGGCGGAGTTTCATTGCTGGTATGCGCAACTAAGGTGCTAATCAGTTGATCCCTAGGTTCACCGGCATGTAGACAGGATTGACTAGCGCATGCTCTGGGCAACATAATGGCCTTGGTGCAATCCTTAGTCCTTTTCGTGGCGCATGCTGGAGGTGCTCCATTCCGGTACATAGTTTCGCTTAACAAACATTTCAACCTATGTAATGGTAGAATGCCCTTTCGAAGTCTCAGAGTTCAAGCTGCTGAGCCAGGAATCAAAGGCAGTTCGACAAAACAACATTTAATTCTCCTGTTCGCCGACCCTCTGGGGTCCTTTGGATGCCATGGCTGCCTAGAAAATGCACATTTTTCATGCGAAGAAACATTTCAAGTACTCGAGTTACTGACTTGAAAATTTTCACATAGGTTAATTACTCCGTTGTTTGTTTGATCGGAATCTCCGTCAGGAATCCTGTACAAGTTTCATTTCTGCTGTGGTCTTCCTCAATAACAAAGAAAACGTTGAAGGAAACGCAAGCAGTGCAGAAAAGAATTTTGTTCGAATTTTGGATTCACGCTCGCGTCCTCAAACAGAGACAGAATTGGCCTCCATATTCGGTGACGAAATTTTGCCTGGGCAGAGCAGTTGGCCGCAGAAAGAGCGCACGCTCGAAAATTAGATTCAGTGCCAGTTGCAGTGAGCCAACATACCGAGTGCTTTTCCTGCCAATAACCAAAATGAGCGATTAAATGATGGTAGTTAACGACACGGCTGCGGACAAGCAAAACATTATCGTACCACTTAACCAGTTCCAAGTTCACGGCGTATTCGAACTCACGACAGTAAGGGGAAGGCTTTAGTAAATCCAACTGTCTGCCCACCTGAGCTACGAGGCACCACCGGGAGCAGTGAGTTGAATCAATCGACTGTTGTTGTGACAATTTAGTAAAAGTAACTTTCTCGTGGCACGCATTTCTACCTGATGAAATATCCTTTGCACTTTGCCGAACACAATCTTCACTTCTAGGTTCTCCTGTGAAATTTACTGACAGTTTTGGTAGGCAGGAAATACAGGCGATAATTATTACTGAAAAAAGAACGCGAAACTGAAATGAATTTTTTTGGCTTAGAAGAAGAACGGTTGATCACTGGAACGTGGAGTTTATTATTTCGGATCCTCTCTAGAACCCATCATCAGAGACAGTTGCAGAAAGAGATTATAGATGCACAAAGTGGGCAGTAATCATAGTGCGTAGTGGCCATGTGATCACATGCGTACTACAATTAGCAGCTCTCGAGATCGCCGTTGGGGTCGTAATTGATGTGTTGATGGCTTGGTCGTCCGCGTCCGAGTCGTTACTGGTCAGGATTTCATCATCCATGTTGGATGCGGGCGTGATAATGACCTGGCTCTCTGTCATTGGAGGTGGTGGTCGACCGAGCGCTTCCCACGTAACTGCGTCCTCTGCTCAGGCGACTTCTCAGCACATAATATGAAATCGGGAGTTCATTGCGGTTGCTAATTCACTGTAGACCTAAGAAACGACTCAAGCAGCTTGCATCTCACGTGGTTATCACCTCTTGCGAGGATATCGGTCTCGTGAAACTTCAACATATTTCCAGGTCCTGTTGAGTGACCTTGAACCTGAGAGCCAATGTCTTTCCTCCTCAACGCAGTTGCGTGCACAGCCATTCGCGTCCGGAGTAATCTCCCAGTTTCGCTTGCGTAGTTGCTTTGTTCACAACTGCACCAGATCCGCTAAACGACACCAGACGTTTCCTGCCGTGGCAGTCGGATTTTCAGCCTCATGACGCAGCACCTGATGGTTGCTTCTGGCCTGTGTGCACCCCCAACTCCAAGTGAATTGAGAAGGCGGCTGACGGCTTCCGAGATGTTCTTCACATACGGAGGAGTTCACCAGAATGTTAGGCCGATTGGATTTGGTCTCTCTTGTCGTTTACGTATGCACTGGTTGAGAAAGGTGCTTGGGTAGCCATTCGCTCTCAGTGGCCGTCGAAGTTATTTTAATTCAGCAACTTTGTCTTCCGTTTCACTGCAATGCGCCTCGACGCGCCGGTACAGCACCCTTACGCAAAGTGATTGTGACTGATAGGTGGTTGCTGTTGAATTTCAGTTATTCCGTCGTATTCGTTGCTTTCCTGAGCACTTTGGTTCTCAGACCACCAGAAACAAGGGCATCCAGAAAGGCCAGCTTGTTGTTTTCTTCCTTCTCCATCGTAAATTGAATGCCCGGGAAGACGGCGTTGAGACGTTTTTTGAATATCAGCACCTGATCCCGTTCGATATTGACGTTAAATGGACTGAACTTTACACATTTTTAAAGAGGACGTACAATATCGATATGTAATAGGTAGTAATCGCTCTAAAAGTGTCAGTGAGTCACAATATTGCTCCTAAAGTAAATTTACGTGTTTTTGAATGTTTTTTGGTAGATTGTTTTGTGAAAACCCGGATAGATTCAATGGGAAAGCCTCCTTGGGTTTGACTCTCACGACTGGGTTTAATTAATTAAATTACGCTGCCTACGAGGACAAAGGTGATAATCAGGATGTTAAGTTCAAGTAAGTAACCAAACTATGCCACAGCGTACAAGAAGCAAAAGATGAAGCTTAAAGGAATATTTAAACTTTTGAAATACTTTCGCAAAGTGAAACAAACGTCTACAAAAAATCGTTCTGTAAAAATACCTACATAATTAGTATGTGTTTTAGATGTTATTATATATTCCAATGTATTTTACAGCAAATATGCACTAAAATATTCTTCCTTTGTACTCATTTGATCAAAAATTACCTTTTCATCAAACGTCTGACATTTTTTGCGCTACGAGGAAAAGGTTGTGGACATTGTTGTATACTTTGTAAGCAGCATGAATAAGTGATGCTTTATAAATGGACGTTTCACGGTCAATAAAATTTCCCAAGTAGAAATTAGTAAAATCTAAATACACAGATTCCAAAGTTTGAAATTTGAAGAAGACGGTATTTACTACCAAAGGAGCACAAAAATGACTATTTTATTACGTGTTTGCTAAAAAGTTTGTTGGAATTTATAAGGACATCAAAACTCAATGAGAAAAACTTTCTAATTAAGTTGTATTTTTTACAGAGTGTAGTTTTTTCAGGCAATTTGAAGGAAGCTCCTTTAAAATCCGGCATTCTGATGTGAATGAAATGTCTTGGGATTGTGCTCCACTATCATTAATATAACAACACTACTCAAGATATATTCGCTAAACGAAAACACACTTCAGAATTTCAGTCAAAATTCAATGAGCTGGCACCTCTACCGTAATAACGGTTCATCTATCTCTGTCGAAAAAAAACATAAAAACACGGGAGCATTGTTAAAAGAGAATTTTAAGCTATGCCTTTTTCATTCCTGACGTTCGTTTTTGTTTAAATGCATCGACGGTGGAGTGGTTCTCCGTCGATAAGCAACCTTCGTTCTCTGCATTCCACATAAAAATCTACTAAGGGAGCGCCCAGAAAACGCTCCGCGTGTGACACCTCTTGGCTGTGTGATCTTAAATTTCCCATACTCCGTCGTAATTATGGTTTTACTAATTGAGGTTGACCAAGCCTTTGACGCACTGTCTGGACACTTCCTGCGCTTAGCGAGTCGAGAGGATGGCAAAGAAGCTTTGATGGATGCGGTAAGTTCTCCAGTTGTCCTATTTTGCTACATTTGCAACATATTGCATTTTTATCGTCTAAAAGTTCAAGCAACCCTTCCCCTGGCCTCTGACAGCACATTTTGCCCTTGAATATCAGTGGCTCACTGGCTAAGTCGCTGCACTTCTGAAAAACAAGTCCTTTACGTAATTTTATATATCCTTTTTTTTCTGTCATCGAAGATGTCATAGTTTCGCTCCATTAAGCAGGCTTTCGGTGAACCCTGTCCTTCCCTCTCTTCCCCCTCGACCTCACCGAGGGGCCGAGTTCACACCGAGACGCCGGATGCAGGCGTGGATGTGTCAATGCGATCACATTACCATCACCCACATCGTGAACATATGTACTTTTGTGTGACTGCTGTATGGCGCAGTACTTGATCTAGCCTGATGTGTTACGCCAGCAGCCGATCAGTGCCACATACTAGCGAGCTAGCGAACACCTAGTGGGCTGTATGCTGGCTCAACCAGCCGACAGTCTTCTGAGAAGAAGTACAGGCGATCGCTGGGACAAGAGCTTTATTCGCCCTGACGTTTCGGATTCCAACTCGAACTCACCCTCAGAGGCAGTATCAGATAGGGGTACTTCATACACAGGGTGTTGCAGTATTTATAAGATACAGTTGCTATGCTACTGCATGCCCACGACAACTAACAGCTCCCCCTTCAGCGATGACTACGCTCCCGTGCGCTAATGGTTTGATGACCGGCATGCGGGTCATTACCTGCGGGATGATGACTCGGTCACTTGACTCACGGGCACTGGCGTTGGAAAATGTGTTCACCTGTGCGCCCACCAAGTGGCTACTTGCTTTGGCTTAACAAAGTCTCTGCGCCGAATATGGGTTGGGGCGGTCATTGGACTTGTCAATGGACTGGGGCCCCGTAAGTCAGGACTCAAGGAAATCGCGTCTCAAAGCATTGCCACTTATCGCGTGAATTTCAGCCTCATCGAACTTGTATTGTGCCGGGTCTTGTCGTAAAGTGAATAAAGTTCTTGTCCCAGCGATCGGGTCGAGTCCTTCTTAATTAGTTCCTGGGAATGGCATTTTCACTTTTATCAACAGTCATCACTTTGTCAAACTATCTATCTGCGCTCACCAACTGACCCATAGTGGAGAGTCTTATTGTTTCTAAATGTTTCCCTAGTAGACCATCAACAGACCCCTGCATATATTGGTCGAAAATTTAATGTTCTAACGAAGGGCGGTGGGGTGGCTTTACATTTTGAGAGAGCCTTAAGCTCATAGACCCTGCCAGTATTAGGTTATGTTCTTGGACTTTGCAGAGGACACGAACGCCGCCTTGGAATGAGGGTGATTAAAAATGGAGTGTAAGTGACCATCTGGCATTTCTCTAGGCCCACGTATTGTGTAAGAATTCTTTTGCAGCATTTTTGATAAGGCCTATAATTTGTGAGCCAGTTGATTTGTTAAGAGAGCCTGTTTTGGTTACTTTTAGGCTCTTAGAGGGGTCCATCACCAGTTAAGAAAAACCAACGAAATAGTTTTGAACGTTCTAAATCCTACGGAAGAGAATCTTTAGACATAAGTACGGTAAGTTGCTTGTAAAAGGGCAGTAGAAGCAATTACCCGGCGAAGTTTGTGATTCTGGCGTGAGAGTTGCGAAGCTGCGCGTATAATAGGAAAATCGCGGTGCCGGCCAGTTGAATTTTCCTCAGCATTTTAAACGTCAATCAGTTCAAGTCCTGTCCTGTTCTCAACCCGGGCATCCATATAAAAAATGTCAGTCCCAGCGTTAGCAGAACTGACTTTGGGGAAGAACACATGTACAACTCAGCGTTTTGAAAGCACTGAGTCCTATGAAATGAAATTTCTGCCTATTCTTTATGGGAAGCAGTGTGGGAGAAATAAAAAAACAAAAAAAAACAAAAAAAACAAAAAAACAAGTCCTTACCATTAAAGCGAAGAGGCGAGTTATAGGAAGTAGTCGCGAAGACGGAGATGGCATCGCTGTAACAAGAGCTTTATTAGCCTGATGTTTCGGATTCTCACTCAAATACATCATCGGAGACAGAGTCAGATAAGGGTATTAGATTGACCAGCATAAAAACCACGTGGCAACTGTATACTGCAACAGCTAGCCGGTCAGACAATTACCACACCACGTGCATCTATCTGCGATGTACTCGGAGTGGCCAACTGTGATAGGCACATAGTGGCTTAGCGACTATATCCTTTAAATTCTACAAAAGCTGGGCAATTCAATACCATTTTCTGACTCTGTCTCTGATGATGGATTCGTGTGAGAATCCGAAACTTCGGGAAAATAAAGCCCCCTGTTCCAATGATATTGACTCCTTCTTTGCGAGTTCTTACCATATCTATCACACTACATTGGGAAGCATTATCAACCCGCTGTATATGATACCTCAGCTAATGCTTAATTCCCAGCATTGTTGCCGTGTACTGAGTCCTCTGGGGAGTGTGAGATGTCATCGGTTCGCGCCTCCACACACGGTTGTGCTGTAGGTCAACACCGGTATGATTTGGTTTTCTCCCACCCTCAGCGCAAAGTATCCATCCGTTGACAGCGTAACGGGGTCTTTCATCTCAAACACGCCAGCTTTCCGTTCCAAACCATGTAAGTTAATAAGAGTATCCAAGCAAGCTGATGAACTCTGCGTACTGAACAAAGCGTGATTGTTGGTGACACCTTGCTTTTGTCGGAAAACGGCGGCTTTGGAGAGGCATGAAAGTCAAGGCTGTGTGGATGGGGAAAACCTTGCCAATGTAATGAAATAGACAACAATAGGTGGTGAGCGGAGCACGCATCGAGCGCAGTGCGCGTAAATCCGTCAACTTGCTTTAGAAGCGATGAGCGATGAGCGGATCCATTGAAAAGACAGGACATAACTTATGCATCGTACCTCATCATTTGTACTCATTTGGTGGCAAGTTGCGTCCTCTTGGAATCGTCTACCTAAAGAAAGGGTACCTTTCTGTTCTAAAAAGTGCCTACTTGTGAGATTTTTAAAATTCTAAAATGCTCCTTCATACGATCGCTTATATGTCCGTGTTAATGCTGTTTAATATGGTCCACATGTACCGTAATATTTTCCAAATACAGCAGAGAAATGTGTGACATTCCGCAGACAGAATGTCTACAACGTGCGGTTTGGTAAACCTGAATGCTAGTGTAGCGGCAGGTCGTGTTCAAAATTATTCGGGAATTGAGAATGCTTTTTGAAACATTAATATACGTATCTTCGAGTATAATATTCAAAGAAATATTATTTTTTCTATTATCTGAGTGGAGGAAACGCTATGCTTGCACATTTTTCGATAAAATACATTTGAATTTATACGAAAATTTGAAATCAATAAAAACATGGCATACGTTTCGTTTTTTGAGCACTGGAACAGGTACGCATTAGGAAATATGCGAAGTATGGGGCATGTGAATTGGCGGAAAAAGTGGAAATCCAAGCTTATTAGTTAAGGAAAGCCGGATTGAATAAGATGGTATGCGGCAGATAAACTTAACTAAAACCATAATTTTTAAACAAACCCTAACCTTAAACCTGACATTAACCCTAACCAAGCATTTAATCATTTTCTAAAGGTTAGCTAGAAACGCATCCCTTAGAAAACTTTGCAACCTTAGTCGGATAAGCGGGCATGTTATGATAAAAAACAGAGAACTTGCATATTCAATTGTAGCCGCAAGTTCTACGTTGAACCCTAGCTGTTTTAATTGCTTTACTCATATGCTGCTGATGAAGGAAGCCTGATACAGAGACTTAATAATGTTAGCATATAAACCGCACATGTGAATTTCTCAGTATATGCTCAGATCTTATTTGCAGCAGACGGAGATGCAAGGAATGAAGGACCTTATTCAACCCTCAATAGTCTGATAATCAAGCTTTTATGCCTACACTGGAGGTAATTATTTCGAGCAGAGTTTGCCAGTGCCAACAACACTCAAAAACCCTGGAATATGCTATTGATTAGCCTGACGTTTCGGATTCTTTCTCGAACTCAAAGCTGCCCCCAACAGAGGGTTGACTGAACGAACCTGTAAACAAAAAGCGACGCGTGAAGCAGCACTAGAGAACAAATTTCGTAAGCTGCCTGCTCCAACGTCATCCGAAAACGGCAAACTGGTGCACAACCTGTCGTCGAAGGATCTGACAGAGGAGCAAATGCAGGTGTTAAGGCATGAAGCCTCGTTCAATACAGCCAATTTCAAACTTGTCAAAATGTTTGCAGCAGTAGAGTTAATCCTCAGTGAGTCGGAAGCAACAGACGAACCAAAGAACCATATTCGTCATCAAGTGTCATACCTCTTCATGAATCACAGGCCACGCGACGTACGTGATGCACTTAAGGAATTCGGGGTCGACATCGAGCTCGTCACCGTGCCTGCGGAAAGGGGCATTCAAAGGTCATATTTGACAGGACAGACTATATTTAGAAATCCAAAAGTTTGTTAGAGGATAATAAGGCCTGTACCCCATGCGAATCCAACTCCATAAAAACGCTGACTTGCGAGATCAACGCGACGCTGTTGGCAATGGAGAACTCAGGTGCAACATCACCGATCGATCAACGCATGGTGAGCGCATAAGAACCGGTCGTGGTCTCCCAAAAGTGCACAAAGAAGGCGCTCCTCTCCGGCCAATCGTATCACTCAAAGGAACGCCAACCTACGGACGGGAAAAGTGGTTGTTTTGACGTCTCAAATTTATGTCGCCTCCTGCCAAGCGACGTCATGGTATTCGTTGATGTCACGTCACTTACTTCTATTCCGCAGGACTTGGCAGTTGAGCCTATCGAATTACTCCTACTAGACAAATAAGATGAAACAGAGAATCGCATCGAATAGGCCCAAATCCTCCAATTCTTGAAGTTCTGTCTCCGGAAGTACTTTATGTTTGACGGAATAATCTAAAAGCAACTGAAGGGCACACCAATAGGCTCGCCGATTTCAGAAATCCAAGCTGAGGCGGTCTTGAAACGGTTGCAGTCACTGGTCTTCCGATACCACATATCAAAATACTGGGCTTGGTATGTTGATAATACCTTCATTGTCATCAAATGAGATCAGGTGCTGACATTCAACGAACGTCTCAAAGCTATCTTCCCAGGCCTTCAATTTACGATGGAGGAGGAAGAAACAACCAACTGGTCTTCCTCGACGTCCTCGTCTGCCACAAGGATTGGGGTGGTCTGGAAAACAGTGTTAAGTTAAGCCGCAAATACGACACAAGTACTGAAATTCAACAGCAACCACCCAATCAGGCACAATCGATTTTGCGTAAGGGTGCTAGACCGGCGCGTCGAGGCGCATTGCAGTGAAACGGAAGACAAAGTTGCTGAAGTAAAATAAATTCGACGGCCACTGAGAGCGAATGGCTACCCAAGCACCTTTCTCAACCAGTGCATACGTAAACGACAAGAGAGACCAAATCCAATCGGCCTAACGTTCTGGTGAACTCCTCCGTATGTGAAGAACATCTCGGAAGCCGTCAGCCGCCTTCTCAATTCACTTGGAGTTGGGGGTGCACACAGGCCAGAAGCAACCATCAGGTGCTGCGTCATGAGACTGAAAGACCGACTGCCACGGCAGGAAACGTCTGGTGTCGTTTATCGGATCTGGTGCAGTTGTGGACAAAGCAAATACGTAAGCGAAACTGGGAGATTACTCCGGACGCGAATGGCTGTGCACGCAACTGCGTTGGGGAGGAAAGACATTGGCTCTCAGGTTCAAGGTCACTCAACAGGACCTGGAAATATGTTGAAGTTTCACGAGACCGAAATCCTCGCAAGAGGTGATAACCACGTGAGATGCAAGCTGCTTGAGTCATGTTTCTTAGGTCTACAGTTAATTAGCAACCGCAATGAACTCCCGATTTCATATTATGTGCTGAGATGTCGCCTGAGCAGAGGACGCAGTTACGTGGGAAGCGCTCGGTCGACCACCACCTCCAATGACAGAGAGCCAGGTCATTATCACGCCCGCATCCAACATGGATGATGAAATCCTGACCAGTAACGACTCGGACGCGGACGACCAAGCCATCAACACATCAATTACGACCCCCAACGGCGATCTCGAGAGCTGCTAATTGTAGTACGCATGTGATCACATGGCCACTACGTACTATGATTACTGCCATTTTTGTGCATCTATAACCTCTTTCTGCAACTGTCTCTGAGGGTGGGTTCGATAGAGAATCCCAAATGTCAGGCTAATAAACACCACGTTCCAGTGATCGCCCGTTCTTCTTCTGAACGTTTTCCTGGAACTCGCTTGTTCGCTTTTATCAGCATTCAAAACCACCTTCAATTGAGAACACTGATAAGACGCTGCGGGTACATCAATGTTTGAACTTGTTCCGGAAATCTGCACGAAAACAGCAAAACCAGTGTCTCAAACGTACAGGGGAATCAAGCAATTTGAGTTTGAAAAAGTAAAAAGCAAAATGATTAGAGAACGTATATAGCACACGTTATCGGTATTTGCGCAATTCGGGCCGAACTTCATCCGTAGTCGGATATTTTTATTTCGGTACCCGGAAGGGCGCTTTCGTTAGAATAAAATAAAAACAATGAATGCGCAAACGTGTACAGTTGTTACTTTATGGATAGTAGGTCAACTTATTGGCGACGACTAATGATACGAGGCGCGAGGTGAAAAAAAAACTAAAATAGAGCACAAAGCGAAAATAAGTTTCTTGGGCATATTTACGGAAAAGGTATATGTTGAATGGAGTTTGTGAGTTTTTAATTTGAAAAAAACTGTCACTCATTGAAGAAAAATATTCGCGTGAGGTAGGAATGACATGCGGAAAACAGCATATGAGGGCTTAACACGCTCCTCGTCGTCGGAGAAATCACGTTACGGCAGGGGCTACATTTCACCACCGCTGTCTGTCCCATGGAGTTGAGACAGACATGTGCAGCATCCACCATACTCCTTTTTCCGTCATTCACAAACCTCAACCGAAAACAATGTCAAGACGATCGGAGAGGCTGAGGCGGCGGGTGTGGTCACGGAAAAATTTCATTCCGTCTACGCGTGCTACACACGACCTACTGCCAGTGTTCGATTTTTCAAACTTTCACAGGAAGGGCCTCGGGGCTCACGTTCCTGAGAGTGCCATAGAGATAATAGTAAGAAGGAAACATTGAAGCTAACTCCTGATATATCCTCAGCCACACGGATTTATTCTCACCGGATGTGCTCAAGACTACACCTTACGGCTTCAATAATTAGGTTTGCGGGGGTGTGAATACGCAGTCGTCATCGTGTTGATTAAAACGGGTTTCTTCGGATATATAGGCGTGAACTGAGCCAAATTGCAAACCCATTGCTCCTGAATCACCTTTGAAATTCTTTCTCCTTGACAGGCAAAACATATTGCGTTGTGCAAGTTTGGAACTGACTGTGTCGTCAGGAGTTCTCGTTAACGATTAATATATTTTTTAAAAGCTAATGGATCAGATGAACATGTTTAAGCAGGTCTGTTGAGTTTAAAATCCGTGCACAATCCGACAATAACCAAGCCCTTTAAAAGGCACGATCGTCCGTCTTTATGTTACCGTCTTTTACTGTTTTCTGTCCTGGTTCAGGCCACGGATTCAAGGATAAGACTGTATTTTTTAAAGAGCAACCTTGCCATTTTCATAAAGACTTTCCGAAGTAGTTCAAAGTGCTGTTTCCCCGTGTTACGAATCCACAGCAGGCGGATGAAAAAAAGGCTCAAATTTGGCTTGCGCGAATAAATCATGCTAAATGGATTGGATTTGAATTAGGATTCCGGCTGATTATATTATTATGTCATTCTTTTACCCGGAGTAGTTAACCCTACCAATGATTTCTGCGATGTCTTCATTTACCCGCCATAAATTTTCCGATTTCAATTTGAGTAGAGTATCAAGGGAGCTTGCCCCCATGTTTATCTATGTACGCCACTTACACTGGTTGCTTATTCTCCTGTGTAAGGCCTTATCGTGGTTTCAAGGTCAGAGGCGAGGCTAACGTGCGAAACACCTATCATGGTGTTCGAGATGCCAAGAGAAGGCGTAATATATGGTGAGGTTAAAAATGGTGAAACTGTCATGCTGTAAACACACACAAATACACACAACCACTGGCCAACATCTAGGGTTGTCGCCTGCAGATGGATTTTTTTTAGGTTCAGACGGAGAAAGAAGGCTGTTTGTGAAAATGCTGCATGGTTGGCTGGCTTGCGCATCGATGTCTTTTCTCTGACTTTTTCGGCACACTGTTAGAGGCGTTGTCTGGGAATATTCCGCAGTGCCATGGCAAGCATTAAGAAATCTAACTGTTAGCCCTCGGATAAAGGCCTCGTGGGCTTTTGTTGGTTAACGTATTTTCAGTTAATTGAAGCATTCTATCTGAAAGTCAAGATAGCGCCAAGACTAAAAAACCAAAAATTTTAGTATGCATATAAGGATAGGTTTATTTGCCAGATTTAAATGATTCATTTGACACATTAATGACAAACTCGGCGGCTTCGGTGCAATGCAAATCCGCAACAGCAAAGGCAAGGCTTGACATCGGCCAAAGCTCTAACCACCTGAGCTACGAGGCAACACCAGTTGCAGTGAGCTTTACCCACATCTGCCAAGAGCATGTATATATGCCACACGCGCAGTGGTTGTCTGGTAGATTCTAGATTGATGGCTTAGGAACCCGGGGGCCACATTAGGGCATGGCATGCGTTATTCGGGTTGAGCTCCCATAACAAATGCCGAACATGGAGGTGTGGTGGCACGCCTAGGGGCGGCTAGGACATCGGGGACCCGGCCGCGCCAGCCACCTGCGTCCTCTCCCGCCTCCTGTCTTCTTGTCTTGACACCGGGCTCAGGTGGGGGAGGAGGAGAGAGTGCGGTAGATGCAGCGCAAGTCTACTATCACTTAAAACTAAATCACGCGCAAGTCACCGTCCCTGCTCAACTTTCCCATGAGCATACGGTGGACATCGTCGGACTACGACGGTCGAACTGTCGTGTGTGTGTGTGTGTGTGTATGTGCCGGCTCCTTCTTAACGTGACCTCTGGCTATCTCACACATGTGAGATGTAAGCCGTTCAACCCCCTGTTGTGTGAAATCCTGGTGCTTGTGTTTGGGGGGCCAGGTCGTGTACGTAGTACACGTAGGCGAGGTCACTAGCAGCTGCGCCCGCTTCCGCATCAGAAACTGACCGGCTCGGACAGTGGTCTGATTGTGGGGGTGGGGGAGAGAGTGAGGTCGACAGCTCAGCGCATTTTCCCCACTATAAACAATCTGACGCGCTTGAAACTATCACGGTGCACTTAAAGCCGTGGCTTGGAAGGTTGGCAATTCACAGGATAACTCGGACCGCGGGGTCAGCCCAATGTGTGTTTTGTGTGGAGTGGCTGACTGGCGGACTGAGAGTCAGGCTGCAACGGCTTCTTCTTAATGTGGCCTTTATGGCACTCCCACTCCGTGGGATGCTAGCCAGGTGTGGTGGTACGCCCAGGGGTGGCTCCAGCCGCGCCAGCCACCTGCGCCCTCTCCCATCTCCGGTCTTCTTGACTTTGTCATGACACCGGGCTCAGGTGGGGGAGGAGGAGAGAATGCGGTTGCTGCAGCGCCAGGCTTCTATCACTTAAAACTAATTCACGCGCAAGTCACCGTCCCTGCACCACACTCCGTGGAGCATACGGTGGACCTCATCGTAATCGACAGTTGAACTGTCGTTTGCCCACTTCCGCATCCGACAACTGACCGGCTTGGACAGTGATCTGATTGTGGGGCTGGGGCGAGAGTGAGGTCAACGGCTCAGAGCATTCTCCTCACTATAAACAATCTGACGTGCTTGAAACTATCACGGTGGGCTAAAAGCCGTGGCTTGGAAGGTTGCCAACTGACGGGATAACTCGGACCGCGTGGTCAACCCAATGTGTGTTTTGTGTGGAGTGGCTGACTGGCGGACTGAGAGTCAGGTGGCAATGGCTCCTTCTTAATGTGGCCTTTATGGCACTCCCATTTCGTGGGATCTGAGCCAGGTGTGGTAGTACTCCCAGGGGCGGCTTCGGCCGCGCCAGCCACCTGCACCCTCTCCCATCTCCGGTATTCTTGACTCTGTCATGACACCGTGCTCAGGTGGGGGAGGAGGAGAGACTGCGGTAGATGCAGCGCAAGTCTACTATCACTATAAACTGAATCGCTCGCAAGTTACCGTCCCTACACCACCTGGTTTGGAGCATACGGTGGACCTAGTTGAAATCGACGGTCGAACTGCCGTGTGTGTGTGGGAGGGTGTAGGGTTACTAGTTAGCGCTAGCACCAGACAGATACGCTTTATTTGTCTCGTACAGGTGGTGAAATGCTTCCGTGGTTGCCTCTAACTTGTACCCAACTCTCACCTGTGGCTCCTCGAAGTTGGGTTCTTCCCAGTTGCCACACCCCGGGCAACCTTCACGACCGACGGCTTAACCATTTGAGGGTCTCCGGTGTTGTGTGTACCTCCACACCCGGTATGTCTGACTCCCAAACTTCCCACCCCCCCTCTCAAAAGTCCTACGGTGGGGCCAATAGCAACCCCGTAGGCGGCCCAGGCTAACTCGGGTCGCTCCCCACTAAAAACAAAAC
>WEDG01002715.1:0-46620 GCA_017591395.1 Schistocephalus solidus | reverse complement strand
GGTCGAACTGTCATATAAAGTTCGCCCTTAATCCAAAGGCAGTTTCCTTCTGCCTTTGTCGGATTTGATGGATTTGTTGATTGTTTGGAGATACGTTTGTGTATTTATACAGTGAATTATCTATGTAGCTGCGGTTTTTCCGCCCAGGCACAATTCGCTCCTCTCAAAAATACGGAAACCAATTACATTTACTCAATTCCTCCCATTTCACCAAAGGTTAACATCTCGAGGAAAGCTGTCTCATATGGACTTTGACGGAGGCTGATTCTGTCATGGTGCATCTGCTATTTCTCTATCCTTGCCAAACAGATAATGAGGTCTTACACCCATGGTTACATCCACTTACCTTCCGAGACAAACGTCGAAGCTGTGGCGTTTGACATTAGAGCCAATGGGGTGGAGGAGAGTGGTTGCATTGAGGCGACAGTTTCACTAGGTGTCCACGTGAAGGCATCAATGGAGGAGGAATCTAGGAAAGAAAGAGGAAAGAAATGTCCACATCAGCAGGATGCAGTCAACATTGGATAAATTGCCAGTACCAACCACACCTGCAATGACGGAGTTTGCACACCTGAATTTCATCTTCACACACAGTGCACTCAATCGCCTCTATATAAATTTCGGCTTTAATCCAAAGGCAGTTTCCCTACATCCTCTGTCGGTTTTGATGTATTTTGTGATGTTGATGGAGCTACGTTTGTGTATTTATACAGTGAAGTATATATGTAGCTGCGGTTTTTCCGCCCAGGCACAATTTGCTCCTCTCAAAAATACGGAAACCAATTACATTTACTCAATTCCTCCCATTTCACCAAATGTTAACATCTCGAGGACAGCTGTCTCATATGGACTTTGACGAAGGCTGATTCTGTCATGGTGCATCTGCTATTTCTCTATCCTTGCCAATCAGATAATGAGGTCTTACACCTATGGTTACATCCTCTCACCTTCCGAGGCAGAATTCGATGCTGTGGCGTTTGACATTGGAGCCAATTGGGTGGAGGAGGGTGGTTGCATTGAGGCGAAAGTTTCACTAGGTGTCCATGTGAAGGCATCAGTGGAGGAGGAATCTTGGAAAGAAAGAGGAAAGAAATGTCCACATCAGCAGGATGCAGTCAACATTGGATAAATTGCCAGTACCTACTACACCTGCAATGATGGAGATTGTACACCTGAATTTCATCTTCACACACTGTGCATTTAATCGCCTGTATATACAGTTTGCCCTTAATTCAAAGGCATTTTCCTTCTGCCTTTGTCGGTTTTGATGGATTTGTTGAATTTTTGGAGCTACGTTTGTGTATTTATACAGTGAATTATATATGTAGCTACGGGTTCCCGCCCAGGCACAATTTGCTCCTCTCAAAAATACGGAAACCAATTACATTTACTCAATTCCTCCCATTTCACCAAATGTTAACATCTCGAGGACAGCTGTCTCATATGGACTTTGACGAAGGCTGATTCTGTCATGGTGCATCTGCTATTTCTCTATCCTTGCCAATCAGATAATGAGGTCTTACACCTATGGTTACATCCTCTCACCTTCCGAGGCAGACGTCGATGCTGTGGCGTTTGACATTGGAGCCAATGTGGTGGAGGAGGGTGGTTGCATTGAGGCGACAGTTTCACTAGGTGTCCATGTGAAGGCATCAGTGGAGGAGGAATCTAGGAAAGAAAGAGGAAAGAAATGTCCACATCAGCAGGATGCAGTCAACATTGGATAAATTGCCAGTACCTACTACACCTGCAATGATGGAGATTGTACACCTGAATTTCATCTTCACACACTGTGCACTTAATCGCCTGTATATACAGTTTGCCCTTAATTCAAAGGCATTTTCCTTCTGCCTTTGTCGGTTTTGATGGATTTGTTGATTGTTTGGAGCTACGTTTGTGTATTTATACAGTGAATTATATATGTAGCTACGGGTTCCCGCCCAGGCACAATTTGCTCCTCTCAAAAATACGGAAACCAATTACATTTACTCAATTCCTCCCATTTCACCAAATGTTAACATCTCGAGGACAGCTGTCTCATATGGACTTTGACGGAGGCTGCTTCTGTCATGGTGCACCTGCTATTTCTCTATCCTTGCCAATCAGATAATGAGGTCTTACACCTATGGTTACATCCTCTCACCTTCCGAGGCAGACGTCGATGCTGTGGCGTTTGACATTGGAGCCAATGTGGTGGAGGAGGGTGGTTGCATTGAGGCGAAAGTTTCACTAGGTGTCCATGTGAAGGCATCAGTGGAGGAGGAATCTTGGAAAGAAAGAGGAAAGAGATGTCCACATCAGCAGGATGCAGTCAACATTGGATAAATTGCCAGTACCTAACACACCTGCAATTACGGAGCTTGCACACCTGCATTTCATCTTCACACACAGTGCACTCAATCGCCTCTATATAAATTTCGGCTTTAATCCAAAGGCAGTTTCCCTACATCCTCTGTCGGTTTTGATGTATTTTGTGATGTTGATGGAGCTACGTTTGTGTATTTATACAGTGAAGTATATATGTAGCTGCGGTTTTTCCGCCCAGGCACAATTTGCTCCTCTCAAAAATACGGAAACCAATTACATTTACTCAATTCCTCCCATTTCACCAAATGTTAACATCTCGAGGACAGCTGTCTCATATGGACTTTGACGAAGGCTGATTCTGTCATGGTGCATCTGCTATTTCTCTATCCTTGCCAATCAGATAATGAGGTCTTACACCTATGGTTACATCCTCTCACCTTCCGAGGCAGAACGTCTGATGCTGTGGCGTTTGACATTGGAGCCAATTGGGTGGAGGAGGGTGGTTGCATTGAGGCGAAAGTTTCACTAGGTGTCCATGTGAAGGCATCAGTGGAGGAGGAATCTGGAAAGAAAGAGGAAAGAAATGTCCACATCAGCAGGATGCAGTCAACATTGGATAAATTGCCAGTACCTACTACACCTGCAATGATGGAGATTGTACACCTGAATTTCATCTTCACACACTGTGCACTTTAATCGCCTGTATATACAGTTTGCTCTTAATCCAAAGGCATTTTTCCTTCTGCCTTTGTCGGTTTTGATGGATTTGTTGAATTTTTGGAGCTACGTTTGTGTATTTATACAGTGAATTATATATGTAGCTACCGGTTCCCGCCCAGGCACAATTTGCTCCTCTCAAAAATACGGAAACCAATTACATTTACTCAATTCCTCCCATTTCACCAAATGTTAACATCTCGAGGACAGCTGTCTCATATGGACTTTGACGAAGGCTGATTCTGTCATGGTGCATCTGCTATTTCTCTATCCTTGCCAAACAGATAATGAGGTCTTACACCTATGGTTACATCCTCTCACCTTCCGAGGCAGACTTCGATGCTGTGGCGTTTGACATTGGAGCCAATGTGGGTGGAGGAGGGTGGTTGCATTGAGGCGAAAGTTTCACTAGGTGTCCATGTGAAGGCATCAGTGGAGGAGGAATCTAGGAAAGAAAGAGGAAAGAATGTCCACATCAGCAGGATGCAGTCAACATTGGATAAATTGCCAGTACCTACTACACCTGGAATGATGGAGATTGTACACCTGAATTTCATCTTCACACACTGTGCATTTAATCGCCTGTATATACAGTTTGCCCTTAATTCAAAGGCATTTTCCTTCTGCCTTTGTCGGTTTTGATGGATTTGTTGAATTTTTGGAGCTACGTTTGTGTATTTATACAGTGAATTATATATGTAGCTACGGGTTCCCGCCCAGGCACAATTTGCTCCTCTCAAAAATACGGAAACCAATTACATTTACTCAATTCCTCCCATTTCACCAAATGTTAACATCTCGAGGACAGCTGTCTCATATGGACTTTGACGGAGGCTGCTTCTGTCATGGTGCACCTGCTATTTCTCTATCCTTGCCAATCAGATAATGAGGTCTTACACCTATGGTAACATCCTCTCACCTTCCGAGGCAGACGTCGATGTTGTGGCGTTTGACATTGGAGCCAATGTGGTGGAGGAGGGTGGTTGCATTGAGGCGAAAGTTTCACTAGGTGTCCATGTGAAGGCATCAGTGGAGGAGGAATCTTGGAAAGAAAGAGGAAAGAGATGTCCACATCAGCAGGATGCAGTCAACATTGGATAAATTGCCAGTACCTAACACACCTGCAATTACGGAGCTTGCACACCTGCATTTCATCTTCACACACTGTGCACTGAATCAACCGAATATTTAGTTCCCCCTTAATTCAAAGGCGATTTCCCTAGCTCCTCTGTTGGTTTTGATGTATTTTTTGATGTTCATGGAGCTACGTTTATGTATTTATACAGTGAAGTATAAATGTAGCGGCATGTTCCCGCCATGGCAAAATTCGATCCTCTCAAAAACCTTCGGAAACCAATTGCATTTACTCAATTCCTGCAATTTCACCAAAGGTTAACCTCTCGAGGACAGCTTTCTCATATGGACTTTGACGACGGCATCTTCTGTCACGGCATCTGCTATTTCTCTATCCCTGCCAAACAGATAATGAGGTCTTACACCCATGGTTACATCCACGTACCTTCCGAGACAGACGTCGATGCTGTGGCGTTTGACATTGGAGCCAATGGGGTGGAGGAGGGTGGTTGCATTGAGGCGACAGTTTCACTAGGTGTCCATGTGAAGGCATCCGTGGAGGAGGAATCTAGGAAAGAAAGAGGAAAGAGATGTCCACATCAGCGGGATGCAGAGACCATTGGATAAATTGCCAGTACCTACCACACCTGCAATTACGGAGCTTGCACACCTGCATTTCATCTTAACAGACTGTGCACTTAATCGCCTCTATATAAAGTTCGGCTTTAATCCAAAGGCAGTTTCCCTACATCCTCTGTCGGTTTGATGTATTTGTTTATGTGTTTGTGCTACGTTTTTGTAATTATCTAGTCAAGTATAGTATAGATGGCTGCATCTGCCACAGCGCCTCCTCAATTTCACAATCATTTCCAAGCAGCTAATGAGCAGTTAAACGCATGTTTATATTCACTTACCTTCCGATGCAGACATCGAAGCTGTGGTGTTTGACATTGGAGCCAATGAGGTAGGGGCAGTCGCACTGGGGTAGACTGGTTGCATTGACGCGAAAGTGGCACTAGGTGTCCATGTAAAGGCCTTAGTGTAGGAGGAACCTGGTAACGAACGAGTAAAGAGATGTTCATATCTGCAGTATGCAGTCATTACCTGCCAAGCCTGCAATGATGGAGATTGCACATGTGCATTTCATCTTCACACACTGTGCGCTGAATGTCCAGTATATAATGTTGGCGCTCAATGCAGTGGCAAGTTCCGTAACAGTACATTTGTTACTGTCGTGCTACTTGAGTAGACTGGACGTCTCCCTGCAATTCATGAGACATTTTCAATAAACCAACCGTGCTTCTCAGCTGTTATTCCATGAATCCTCTTTTTACGGGATGCAGTTTAAAATCTAAGATAATTTCTGTGATGCTTATATTAATGCCTTAATTATTTTTTATCACTGGTTATGATTTTGTTTAGGAGTTCTAGCGCAGTCTGTGTAGGTTTTTGTTTTTTTTTTCTTTATTATTTTTTCGTTGAATTCGATGACTTTGAATATGTGTTTTTATGTTTTTTAAAGTCATTCTTCCTTTCTTTACTTTGGCTGATTATGATTTTTATTTGATTTGTTTTATGTTTGATCTTTTCTTTGTTCTTTCGGTGCTTATTGTTTGATATTGTTTGATATGCGGTATATGGTGTCCCTTATCTCCGTAAATTGTTTTGAATAGTTTATTTTTTGGAGTTGCCTAAATTCTTTACTATGTTGGCTTCATTTACGGAGTTTATAACGTTATGGGTTGAACTTTTTTTTATTTCTGACACCTTGTCTATTGAGATGCCAAGTATTATATCATCTTCGTAAATGTTTTTTGCAGTTGCTTTTCGTACGTCATAGATTCATTTTCTGAGTTTTTGTGAAGGTTTGTGTTTAATTTCTTGTCTTGAGCATTAATTTTCTTTTTTGTGTTTAAAATTTTAATCGTCAATCTTTCTGCTCCCCTTTTTCGTGTTTTTTGCTTTTCACTGGGATTTTTTATTGGTTTTGTGATTTTTTCAGTCAAATGTAGTTTTATTAAGGAAAGATAGGCGAACGCCTTTGAATTCCCTATCGGTAAAAAATTGGCTAAGAATACATCGATACATAAGGGAAATTGAAAAGACGTTGTTTCCATAATGGCCTTGGGAGAACAAGCAGCCATCAGTTAGTAGACAAATACACTTAAATGACTACTAACTTATTTTGAGTAGTATACTTAAATGCAATTGGAATATAAGGGAGTTTGATAAGCGTAGAGTTAGTGCTTAAAGGAATTCACACCGGTAGAGAGAACAGCATCTGCGGGCAGAGTGTTTACCGCTGCAAACACTCTCTTACTGAACAAGTACTTGCGTCCATCGACCCTTGCTTTACTTGTGCATAGTTTTAAAGGTTGACCTCGCAAGGTGGGTGTGTTATTCAGAGTGAGAAATCATTGGGAATAAAGCAAAAGTCCAAGCCATTCATAATGCGAAAGGTTAGTATGAGACCTCCTCGTAGTTGCCTGTAGGAAAAGGGAAATAAATTGAGGGTCAATAGTCTGTTTACATAGGTTAGCGTTGCAGGCCTTTAGCAATTTTTGTCGTCCGCCTCTGAACCTTCTCTAAGGCGGTACTATACTCGACAGTTCAAGGTCCCCATACGTGGATGACATATTCTAGGTGCGGCCGCACGAAGCTTCCAAATATTTTGAAGAAATTGTCTTTGTCAAATCCCATAAAGGCACGCCTGATGAGTTGCAATACATAGGTGGCTGACTTGGGCCCCTTCGTACAGTTCAGTGTTGGTTTGAGTGACGATGTAATCCACACACCTAAGTCCCTCTGACTGTCAATTGGTTGCATTGTGGTACCATTTCAAAAGTAAATTATCGGGCTGGAGGATCCACAGCGGCCAATTTGAAGAAAAGTGCACTTATTAACATTAAACGGCATAAGCCAGCGCTTTGACCAGTCCTCGAGCCTGTTCAAGTTTAATTACAGATGATCTTCGTCTGCCGTATTGTCAACAAATTGCCACAGTTGTATGTCATCAGCAAACAGGAGGATATCACAGTTAAGTTCCCTGATGCAATCATTGATGAAAACAAGCAAGAATGTGGGGCCTAAAACTGAGCCCTGTGGGACGACGCTCTCCACGTTTACATCTGAGGACTGCTGGCGTCCGATTTGTACTCATTGGGACCGTCCAGTCAAAAAGTTCTGGATCCATACAAGAATGTTTCCACGAACTCCTACGCTGCACAGTTTATGCAGGAGACGTTGGTGAGGAACGCTGTCAAAGGCCTTTCGGAAGTCGATGAACATGGCATGCACCGTTTTGCTTTCGTCGTGTGCTTCGGTCCAGCGTTCAAGTGAGAAGAGCAGGTTCGTATGCCAAGAACTACGACTACGAAAGCAATTTTCGGAGAGGAGGTGATTATACTCGAGGAACTGCATAAACACCTTCTTGATTATTTTCTCCATGATTTTCCAACAAATGGAGGTAGGGCTCACCGTTCTGTAGTTATAAGCAGACGCTCGGCTACCATTATTGAATAACGGGGTGATGGCTTTTGGTCATGCATCGGAGGGTAGACATCCAGTAGCAAATAACGCCTGGCAGATTAATGCTAGCGGTTTGGCCAGTTCAGAAGCTACCTCCTTCAACAGCTTGGCTGGGATGGCATCGGGGCCTGGAGTGGTCGACTCTTTCAGGTTTAGTAACTCTTCTTGAATGATTTCTTCGGTGAAGCGGACTGTTTCCATAGTAGACATTACCTCGTCTTCACAAGTGGGGGAAAAATTCAGGTTCTGTTGTCACGATAGACCGGAAGAACTGAAAAAGATGTTCAGCCATATCCTTGACCTCTGAGTTTTCCGCGTCCTCGACAGTAATAGTGGTATTGGTGATGTCAGCGCAGTTTGTGCTCTTCCTGATCTTTCTGACATGGCGACACGTGCACATTCCGCACATCCCAAAATAACGCAGAGAGACGATGTGGTGCCAGTCTACTCTCTGAGCCATTCATTTGCGTCCATTTCCAGCTCGGACGGTGGACTCGTCAATGAAAGTTAGAGGAAGATCGACACTGTGCCTTCCTCATTATAAAAGCCTAAAAAGCTCGAGATAAAAATAGTGTCTTTCGAGGTTGTCAGCTGGTAGAACGTCTCAGTTCTCTTAGCACGAAGCGCTATGCGTAAGGGCTCCTGCGGAATGCAGCCTCTATTTCATCCCTACAAACACGAGACGCGGAGGCCCCCGTTATTATATGAACAATCTAGCGTGCACTAGGCTGCCCTTGAACGCTAACGCCAGTCGTTACGTTTTGTTAGCCATTTCTGTCAAGCTCGCCTGCTGACATCCAGATCTGGTCTTGCCACTGGACGCAGGTGGGTGGTGGGAGGAGGGAGTACGGTAGATGCAGTAAAAGTCAGTTATCACTATTAACAATTTCACGTGCATGTCAACATGTTCCGTTTGGGGCAAAGGATGGACATTTTCGTACGCGACGATCGAGTTGCGGTCCGTTGTTGGAATGTTTTTTTGCGTCGGTGATGCTACTCATACTGGTTGTTCTGATCCTAGTAGTCCTTGAGGCTCTGCTGTTGATTTGACCCTTGTGGTTGTTGTGGTTATATTGTTGGTGCTGTTGCTGGTGTTACTGTTAGCTACGGTGCCGTGCTCCATAAAGGGGCCACGTGGTGGGTGCGCTGAACCAACACGGGGGCCAAATCAGGGTGCGGCAGGTGTTATTTCGGTTGGCCCCCACAACATGGGGGCGTGGTGGCACGCGTTGATGCAGTTTCATGCCACACCAGTTAATTTCGCAATTAATGGCTCTAATTCAGGAGTGGTGGCACGGCCAGGAGTGTCGCCGACCACGACAGCCACTTAAGACCGACCCTGATCATGGTCATCTTGACTCTGTCTTCACACTAGGCGCAGGCCGGTAAGGGAAGGAGAGAGTGTGGTAGATGCACTGCAAGTCTAATATCACTTAGAACTAATTCGCATGCAAGTCACCGTCCCTGCACCACCATGCTCTGGTATATACGGTGGCCATCAAACTACGAGGATCGAACTGTCTATGGTGTCGGTTTAGTCATTTTGTATCGGTTCTGGTTTTCCTGAAAATCGTGTTAGCCGTACTTGTTTTTATATGTTAGCCCTAGTTGTGCTTATTTTGTTATAAGGTGCGGTTTCCTATTGTTTCTGATGCTATTGGAGATTATTTTTTTTTTTATCTGTTTTCCTATTTTCTTGCATTTATTTTCGTTGTTTATGATTACCAGCTTTGTTGCTACCTGGCTTACGATGTCAAACTTCCTTTACGTTTAGTTTTAAAGCACCTACCTGGAGTGATATGAAATAAGTTAATAAGAGAGCGATATTTTTCGGTGACATCTCAGTGTGCAGATTTCGGAAGGTGAAGTTCGTCACACGAAAGGCTAATAAGGGCGAGCGATTGTGTTTTCTTTAGTACTCTGAAGCAAGTTTTCTTTGCTGCAGGGTCCCCTTAATCGTTTGGGTCCAATTTTCGGTGTGCAATTCTACGCTCAGTCTGCTATTAAACTTGGGCAAATGTGGAATTTGCGTAAGAGGAGGACATTTGTCTCATCAACTCACCTGCGGATGGTGCATGAGGACCCGGGCTAGTTGATCTTGATGGAGATACTATGGAGGGAGTTGGTCTGGAAACGTTTTGCTGCATTGAGTTCGCAGGAACTCTGAATGCCGCATTGAGTTCATCAGCTTTGGGTGCTAATAAAGATTAAAGAAAAGTATTTTTCCTCGCAAAAATCGATTGGTTTGGGGTAAATCTCAACAGTCATTGACCAAGAAAAAGAAGATATTACGTAAATGCATAGGCTGCTAAGAATGTGCTTCAATGACTCGCACTTTAATTGGCTTTCCTAAAGAGAAGCAGTGGAGGTAGAAATCAAACGTTCGAATAGCGCATAACGCTATTGCTGAACTACAGACGTGAACGCTAGTATTCAGTTGCCAAAATACGGTTATATTTAATACTTGAAATCTGATATTGACCAATCAATCTATACCAGCATTATTCAGTGCACTTTCATCAAACGATTGTTGTTTGAGTTGTATGAGTCATCTTTCACTTTTCACCTTTCACTTTTCACTTTAATCATCATCTTTTCATCATCATCTTTCATCATCATCTTCATCATCTTTCACTTTGATGTTTCACTTTCACCATTCACTTAAACCAAGTCCTTTAAATCCTACTATTCGAGGGAGCTTCGCAAGTCTCTTTATCATTGACTTACAATGTATTGTATTTCCTGCCTTCCATCTGCGACTGAAACTTTTGAGTAGTATGCTCTACACTTTCACCTGCGGTTGCTGACACGGTTCACCCTCCTCCCACTCTCCTTGTGCTTGCAACGTGATCCTTCGGTTTTTATGATATGCCACAAATGTGACGTGTTGATTATTTTGTGCTGCGGAAAGTATCTGTCACTCGTGTAGCTCTTATATGAAGTAATGAGTGCCCCCTAAACGGGCCACGTGGTAGATGCGTTGGACCAACACGGGGGCCTTATTAGGGCACGGCAGGCGTTATTCGGGTTGCGCTCCCATAACAAATGCCGAACATTGAGGTGTGGTGGCACGCCAAGGGGCGGCTAGGACTTAGGGGACCCAGCCGCGCCAGCCACCTGCGTCCTCTCCCACCTCCGGTCTTCTTGACTCTGTCTTGACACCGGGCTCAGGTTGGGGAGGAGGAGAGAGTGCGGTAGATGCAGCGCAAGTCTACTATCACTTAAAACTAAATCACGCGCAAGTCACCGTCCCTGCTCCACTTTCCCATGGAGCATACGGTGGACATCGTCAGACTACGACGGTCGAACTGTCGATATGAAGTAATGAGAGGGGATACTCGCAGAGTCTACTGCAAAAGAGAGTTCAGGCTGGACTATTACGAGGTAAGATGAGCTAGTCGTTGTCGTGCTCGCCACCTGCACCGGGGATGAAATCTCGGCCTGAAGATGTGCGGACGTGGCCGATTAAGTCCTTCTCGACACCATTGCGATCAGTTGCGTTCTTTGTGGGTGAAAGTACTTTTGTTAGGAAATGATATTTAAGTTCTGCGCCCTCCTCCACCTATTCCTCCTCCGCCAGTGGTTTTCTAGGACGATGGCCTGCAGCACGAATTACCTGCTTGTCGCAACAAAAAACTGCCCTTTCTATGTCTGTCGATGACGTCAAGGCAGAAAACCTGCTAAACGGATGTGAATGTGGCTACTATCACATCGTTTTCATGCCAACAGCCAGTGCACGATGTCAAGCAATATTAGGAAAAATGTTAAAATGCGGTTTAACTTTGGACTGATTACTGAGGTGAAAATAGTGTATTTTGTATCTTCGAGGCTAATCCCACGATATTTGGGATGCCAATTTTTGAACGAAGGCCTGTTCGACCTCCTAAAAAACCCTTTCAGTAAAAAATGAATACTCAATCAGCGTGCATTTAAAAAAAACTTTCAATGCCCTTACAAATTAAAAGATATTTGATTTAAAAAATACACATGATGTTCTTTTTTAAACGCACCCGGTAGCCAATCGTGTCTTCTACAAACGTTACATTCAAAGGAAGGATATATTTATTGCTTGCGAAATTTTTCAATAACTGAATATCGTTGAGTCCAATTTGCCGATGCATTTGAGATTAGGCTTCTTAGTGTACAAGATATATAGTCTCCTTGGAAGGAATATCATGCATTTCAGTATGTTACCGAGAGGGTAGCCTAAAGTACTCGCACAATGTTACAAAGAGAGGCATTAATTGCCCCCCAGATAAGATACAAGTTGAACCGATATTGTACAATCAAAAAATATTTACGATAAGAAAACTGTTTAATATCCTAAACCCACTTTTAATTCGAGTCCCATTAAGGCACGCCTGATGAGTTGCAATACATAGGTGGCTGACGTGGGCCCCTTCGTACAGTTCAGTGTTGGTTTGAGTGACGATGTAATCCACACACCTAAGTCCCTCTGACTGTCAATTGGTTGCATTGTGGTACCATTTCAAAAGTAAATTATCGGGCTGGAGGATCCACAGCGGCCAATTTGAAGAAAAGTGCACTTATTAACATTAAACGGCATAAGCCAGCGCTTTGACCAGTCCTCGAGCCTGTTCAAGTTTAATTGCAGATGATCTTCGTCTGCCGTATTGTCAACAAATTGCCACAGTTGTATGTCATCAGCAAACAGGAGGATATCACAGTTAAGTTCCCTGATGCAATCATTGATGAAAACAAGCAAGAATGTGGGGCCTAAAACTGAGCCCTGTGGGACGACGCTCTCCACGTTTACATCTGAGGACTGCTGGCGTCCGATTTGTACTCTTTGGGATCGTCCAGTCAAAAAGTTCTGGATCCATACAAGAATGTTTCCACGAACTCCTACGCTGCACAGTTTATGCAGGAGACGTTGGTGAGGAACGCTGTCAAAGGCCTTTCGGAAGTCGATGAACATGGCATGCACCGTTTTTGCTTTCGTCGTGTGCTTCGGTCCAGCGTTCAAAGTGAGAAGAGCAGGTTCGTATGCCAAGAACTACGACTACGAAAGCAATTTTTCGGCATCGGAGAGGAGGTGATTATACTCGAGGAACTGCATAAACACCTTCTTGATTATTTTTCTCCATGATTTTCCAACAAATGGAGGTAGGGCTCACCGTTCTGTAGTTATAAGCAGACGCTCGGCTACCATTATTGAATAACGGGGTGATGGTTTTGGTCATGCATCGGAGGGTAGACATCCAGTAGCAAATAACGCCTGGCAGATTAATGCTAGCGGTTTGGCCAGTTCAGAAGCTACCTCCTTCAACAGCTTGGCTGGGATGGCATCGGGGCCTGGAGTGGTCGACTCTTTCAGGTTTAGTAACTCTTCTTGAATGATTTCTTCGGTGAAGCGGACTGTTTCCATAGTAGACATTACCTCGTCTTCACAAGTGGGGAAAAATTCAGGTTCTGTTGTCACGATAGACCGGAAGAACTGAAAAAGATGTTCAGCCATATCCTTGACCTCTGAGTTTTCCGCGTCCTCGACAGTAATAGTGGTATTGGTGATGTCAGCGCAGTTTGTGCTCTTCCTGATCTTTCTGACATGGCGACACGTGCACATTCCGCACATCCCAAAATAACGCAGAGAGACGATGTGGTGCCAGTCTACTCTCTGAGCCATTCATTTGCGTCCATTTCCAGCTCGGACGGTGGACTCGTCAATGAAAGTTAGAGGAAGATCGACACTGTGCCTTCCTCATTATAAAAGCCTAAAAAGCTCGAGATAAAATTAGTGTCTTTCGAGGTTGTCAGCTGGCAGAACGTCTCAGTTCTCTTAGCACGAAGCACTATGCGTAAGGGCTCCTGCGGAATGCAGCCTCTATTCCATCCCTACAAACACGAGACGCGGAGGCCCCCGTTATTATGCGAACAATCTAGCGTGCACTAGGCTGCCCTTGAACGCTAACGCCAGTCGTTACGTTTTGTTAGCCATTTCTGTCAAGCTCGCCTGCTGACATCCAGATCTGGTCTTGCCACTGGACGCAGGTGGGTGGTGGGAGGAGGGAGCACGGTAGATGCAGTAAAACTCAGTTATCACTATTAACAATTTCACGTGCATGTCAACATGTTCCGTTTGGGGCAAAGCATGGACATTTTCGTACGCAACGATCGAGTTGCGGTTCGTTGTTGGAATGTTTTTTGCGTCGGTGATGCTACTCATACTGGTTGTTCTGATCCTAGTGGTCCTTGAGGCTTGGCTGTTGATTTGACACTTGTGGCTGTTGTGGTTATGTGGTTGTTGTGGTTATGTGGTTATGTGGTTGTTGTGGTTATGTGGTTTGTGTGGTTTTGTTGTTGGTGCTTTTGCTGGTGTTACTGTTGTGGTGACTGTTGTGGTGTTACTGTTGTTAGGGTTATGTGGTTGTTGTGGTTATGTGGTTGTTGTGGTTTTGTTGTTGGTGCTGTTGCTGGTGTTACTGTTGTGGTGACTGTTGTGGTGACTGTTTTGATGTAACGGTTTTTGTGGTTATGTGGTTGTTGTGGTTATGTGGTTATGTGGTTGTTGTGGTTTTGTTGTTGGTGCTGTTGCTGGTGTTACTGTTGTGGTGACTGTTGTGGTGTTACGGTTTTTGTGGTTATGTGGTTTTTGTGGTTATGTGGTTGTTGTGGTTATGTGGTTGTTGTGGTTTTGTTGTTGGTGCTTTTGCTGGTGTTACTGTTAGCTACGGTGCCGTGCCCCATAAATGGGCCGCGTTGTGGGTGCGCTGGACCAACGCGAGTGCCAAATCAAGGTGCGGCAGGTTTTATTTCCGTTGGCCCCCACAACATGGGGGGGGGCGTGGTAGCACGCGTAGGTGCAGGTTCATGCCACACCAGTCAATTTTGCAATTTATGGCTCTAATTCAGGAGTGGTGGCACGGCCAGGAGTGTCGCCGACCACGCCAGCCACTTAAGACCGACCCTGCTCATGGTCATCTTCACTCTGTCTTTACACTAGGCGCAGGCGGGTAAGGGAAGAGAGAGTGTGGTAGATGCACTGCAAGTCTAATATCACTTAGAACTAATTCATATGCAAGTCACCGTCCCTGCACCACCATGCTCTGGTACATACGGTGGCCATCAAACTACAACGATCGAACTGTCTATGGTGTCGGCTTTAGTCATTTGGTATCGGTTCTGGTTTTCCTGCAAATCGTTTTAACCGTACTTGTTTTCATATGTTAGCCCTAGTTGTGCTTATTTTGTTATAAGGTGCGGTTTCCTATTGTTTCTGATGCTATTGGAGATTATTTTTTATCGGTTTTCCTATTTTCTTGCATTTAATTTCGTTGTTTATGATCACCAGCGTTGTTGCTACCTGGCTTACGATGTCAAACTTCCTTTACGTTTAGTTTTAAAGCACCTACTTGGAGTGATATGAAATAAGTTAATAAAGGAGCGATATTTTTCGGTGACATCTCAGTGTGCAGATTTCAGAAGGTGAAGTTCGTCACACGAAAGGCTAATAAGGGCGAGCGATTGTGTTTTCTTTAGTACTCTGAAGCAAGTTTTCTTTGCTGCAGGGTCCCCTTAATCGTTTGGGTCCAATTTTAGGTGTGCAATTCAACGCTCAGTCTACTATTAAACTTGGGCAAATGTGGAATTTGCGTAAGAGGAGGAAATTTGTCTCATCAACTCACCTGCGGATGGTGCATGAGGACCCGGGCTAGTTGATCTTGATGGAGATACTATGGAGGGAGTTGGTCTGGAAACGTTTTGCTGCATTGAGTTCGCAGGAACTCGGAATGCCGCATTGAGTTCATCAGCTTTGGGTGCTAATAAAGATTAAAGAAAAGTATTTTTCCTCGCAAAAATCGATTGGTTTGGGGTAAATCTCAACAGTCATTCACCACGAAAAAGAAGATATTACGTAAATGCATAGGCCGCTAAGAATGTGCTTCAATGACTCGCACTTTAATTGGCTTTCCTAAAGAGAAGCAGTGGAGGTAGAAATCAAACGTTCGAATAGCGCATAACGCTACTGCTGAACTACAGACGTGAACGCTAGTATTCAGTTGCCAAAATACGGTTATATTTAATACTTGAAATCTGATATTGACCAATCAATCTATACCAGCATTATTCAGTGCACTTTCATCAAACGATTGTTGTTTGAGTTGTATGAGTCATCTTTCACTTTTCACTTTAATCATCATCTTTTCATTATCTTTTCATCATCTTTCATCATCATCTTCATCATCTTTCACTTTCATGTTTCACTTTCACCATTCACTAAAACCAAGTCCTTTAAATCCTACTATTCGAGGGAGCATCGCAAGTCTCTTTATCATAGACTTACAATGTATTGTATTTCCTGCCTTCCATCTGCGACTGAAACTTTTGAGTAGTATGCTCTACACGTCCACCTGCGGTGGCTGACACGGTTCACCCTCCTCCCACTCTCCTTCTGCTTGCAACGTGATCCTTCGGTTTTTATGATATGCCACAAATGTGACGTGTTGATTATTTGTGCTGCGGAAAGTATCTGTCACTCGTGTAGCTCTTATATGAAGTAATGAGAGGGGATACTCGCAGAGTCTAGTGCAAAAGAGAGTTCAGGCTGAACTATCACGAGGTAAGATGAGCTAGTCGTTGTCGTGCTCGCCACCTGCACCGGGGATGAAATCTCGGCCTGAAGATGTGCGGACGTGGCCGATTAAGTCCTTCTCGACCCCATTGCGATCAGTTGCGTTCTTTGTGGGTGAAAGTACTTTTGTTTGGAAATGATATTTAAGTTCTGCGCCCTCCTCCACCTATTCCTCCTCGGCCAGTGGTTTTCTAGGACGATGGCCTGCAGCACGAATTACCTGCTTGTCGCAACAAAAAACTGCCCTTTTTTACGTCTGTCGATGACGTCAAAGCAGAAAACCTGTTAAACGGATGTGAATGTGGCTACTATCACATCGTTTTCATGCCAACAGCCAGTGCAATATTAGGAAAAATTTTAAAATGCGGTTTAACTTTGAACTGATAACTGAGGTGAAAATAGTGTATTTTGTATCTTCGAGCATAATCCTAAGATATTTAGGATGCCAATTTTTGAACAAAGGGCTCTTTGACCTCCTAAAAAACCCTTTCAGTGCTCGATTTCCTAACATATATGGCGGTTTTGTTTCATGCATGGAAAATTTTTGTCTCTATCTATCGTGGTGATTGGCTCATAAATGTCCCTGCAAGAACGTCGCTCACTTAGGTAGCAGGAAAATGGCTCAGTGCTTTGCAAAACGGCGACCCAGGGTATTGTGCAATCATTTCTCGTCGTCAAACACAAATTCAGGGCGTCGAGACTTGTAAGCTTACCTTCAGCCCTTTTGACAAGGAGGTTAATCTTACCCACAAAACGCCAAGTATCCAATTATGCAAAGTGTGGTAACGTGTGTAAGGGAAGCAGTTACAACAAACGCGTGCACTCCCTTTCAAGAGATTTTTGAGGCTCCTTGAATACTATCCTGCATTCAAGAGGTTATTGTGCTTCAGTGTCAGGGAGCTGGGAAAACTCTGGGAGGAATAAACGTTTCAGTTACTTTCCAGCTCCACCTAACGGTACGACGTTGATAAACCGGCAAATTAAACATATCTGGGTAGTAGAAATTCTCGACTACTTAGGTTAGATTAGAAAACAATGAACCGATGTCACATAGATGGTCGGTCTGCAAAGAACTTGAAAACCCTGCCTGAAACAGAAATTTACCGGTGTTTTGGATCCCACTTGAGGTACAAAATACCCTGCTGAATTTAGAGCCCCCACTTGGTTGCCCGGTTAATAATGCGCTTGAAGTTTAACAGCACGACCTGACAGTTGAGCCACTTTTAGAAAACGGGTAATCCTACCGTCACCGTCCCTGCACCACCATGCTCTGCTACATACGGTGGCCATCAAACTACGAGGATCGAACTGTCTATGGTGTCGGCTTTAGTCATTTGATATCGGTTCTGGTTTTCCTGAAAATCGTGTTAGCCGTACTTGTTTTTATATGTTAGCCCTAGTTGTGCTTATTTTGTTATAAGGTGCGGTTTCCTATTGTTTCTGATGCTATTGGAGATTATTTTTTATCGGTTTTCCTATTTTCTTGCATTTATTTTCGTTGTTTATGATTACCAGCTTTGTTGCTACCTGGCTTACGATGTCAAACTTCCTTTACGTTTAGTTTTAAAGCACCTACCTGGAGTGATATGAAATAAGTTAATAAAAGAGCGATATTTTTCGGTGACATCTCAGTGTGCAGATTTCGGAAGGTGAAGTTCGTCACACGAAAGGCTAATAAGGGCGAGCGATTGTGTTTTCTTTAGTACTCTGAAGCAAGTTTTCTTTGCTGCAGGGTCCCCTTAATCGTTTGGGTCCAATTTTGGGTGTGCAATTCAACACTCAGTCTACTATTAAACTTGGGGCAAATGTGGAATTTGCGTAAGAGGAGGAAAATTTGTCTCATCAACTCACCTGCGGATGGTGCATGAGGACCCGGGCTAGTTGATCTTGATGGAGATACTATGGAGGGAGTTGGTCTGGAAACGTTTTGCTGCATTGCGTTCGCAGGAACTCGGAATGCCGCATTGAGTTCATCAGCTTTGGGTGCTAATAAAGATTAAAGAAAAGTATTTTTCCTCGCAAAAATCGATTGGTTTGGGGTTAATCTCAACAGTCATTCACCACAAAAAAGAATATATTACGTAAATGCATAGGCCGCTAAGAATGTGCTTCAATGACTCGCACTTTAATTGGCTTTCCTAAAGAGAAGCAGTGGAGGTAGAAATCAAACGTTCGAATAGCGCATAACGCTATTGCTGAACTACAGACGTGAACGCTAGTGTTCAGTTGCCAATATACGGCTATATTTAATACTTGAAATCTGATATTGATCAATCAATCTATACCAGCATTATTCAGTGCACTTTCATCAAATTATTGTTGTTTGAGTTGTATGAGTCATCTTTCACTTTTCACTTTCATCATCATCTTTTCATCATCTTTCATCATCTTTCATCATCATCTTCATCATCTTTTTTACTTTCATTTTTCACTTTCACCATTTACTTAAATCAAGTCCTTTAAATCCTACTATTCGAGGGAGCTTCGCAAGTCTCTTTATCATAGACTTACAATGTATTGTATTTCCTGCCTTCCATCTGCGACTGAAACTTTTGAGTAGTATGGTCTACACGTACACCTGCGGTTGCTGACACGGTTCACCCTCCTCCCACTCTCCTTGTGCTTGCAACGTGATCCTTCGGTTTTTATGATATGCCACAAATGTGACGTGTTGATTATTTTGTGCTGCGGAAAGTATCTGTCACTCGTGTAGCTCTTATATGAAGTAATGAGAGGGGATACTCGCAGAGTCTAGTGCAAAAGAGAGTTCAGGCTGAACTATCACGAGGTAAGATGAGCTAGTCGTTGTCGTGCTCGCCACCTGCACCGGGGATGAAATCTCGGCCTGAAGATGTGCGGACGTGGCCGATTAAGTCCTTCTCAACCCCATTGCGATCAGTTGCGTTCTTTGTGGGTGAAAGTACTTTTGTTTGGAAATGATATTTAAGTTCTGCGCCCTCCTCCACGTATTCCTCCTCGGCCAGTGGTTTTCTAGAACGTCGGACTGCAGCACGAATTACCTGCTTGTCGCAACAAAAAACTGCCCTTTCTATGTCTCTCGATGACGTCAAGGCAGAAAACCTGTTAAACGGATGTGAATGTGGCTACTATCACATCGTTTTCATGCCAACAGCCAATGCACGATGTCATGCAATATTAGGAAAAATGTTAAAATGCGGTTTAACTTTGGACTGATTACTGAGGTGAAAATAGTGTATTTTGTATCGTCTAGGCTAATCCCACGATATTTGGGATGCCAATTTTTGAACGAAGGCCTGTTCGACCTCCTAAAAAACCCTTTCAGTAAAAAATGAATGCTCAAACAGCGTGCATTTAAGAAAAAATTTCGATGCCCTTACAAATTAAAATGCATATGATTTAAACAATAAACATGATGTTTTTTTAAACGCACCCGTTAGCCAATCGTGTCTTCTGCAAACTTTACATTCAAAGGAAGGATATATTTATCGCTTGCGAAATTTTTCAATTACTGAATATCGTTGAGTCCAATTTGCCGATGCATTTGAGATTAGGCTTCTTAGTGTACAATATATATGGTCTCCTTGGAAGGAATATCATGCATTTCAGTATGTTACCGAGAGGGTAGCCTAAAGTACTCGCACAATTTTACAAAGAGAGGCATTAATTGCCCCCCAGATAAGATGCAAGTTGAACCGATATTGTACAATCAAAAAAATATTTACGATAAGAAAACTGTTTAATATCCTAAACCCACCCTTAATTCGAGTCCCATAAAGGCACGCCTGATGAGTTGCAATACATAGGTGGCTGACTTGGGCCCCTTCGTACAGTTCAGTGTTGGTTTGAGTGACGATGTAATCCACACACCTAAGTCCCTCTGACTGTCAATTGGTTGCATTGTGGTACCATTTCAAAAGTAAATTATCGGGCTGGAGGATCCACAGCGGCAAATTTGAAGAAAAGTGCACTTATTAACATTAAACGGCATAAGCCAGCGCTTTGACCAGTCCTCGAGCCTGTTCAAGTTTAATTGCAGATGATCTTCGTCTGCCGTATTGTCAACAAATTGCCACAGTTGTATGTCATCAGCAAACAGGAGGATATCACAGTTAAGTTCCCTGATGCAATCATTGATGAAAACAAGCAAGAATGTGGGGCCTAAAACTGAGCCCTGTGGGACGACGCTCTCCACGTTTACATCTGAGGACTGCTGGCGTCCGATTTGTACTCTTTGGGATCGTCCAGTCAAAAAGTTCTGGATCCATACAAGAATGTTTCCACGAACTCCTACGCTGCACAGTTTATGCAGGAGACGTTGGTGAGGAACGCTGTCAAAGGCCTTTCGGAAGTCGATGAACATGGCATGCACCGTTTTGCTTTCGTCGTGTGCTTCGGTCCAGCGTTCAAGTGAGAAGAGCAGGTTCGTATGCCAAGAACTACGACTACGAAAGCAATTTTCGGCATCGGAGAGGAGGTGATTATACTCGAGGAACTGCATAAACACCTTCTTGATTATTTTCTCCATGATTTTCCAACAAATGGAGGTAGGGCTCACCGTTCTGTAGTTATAAGCAGACGCTCGGCTACCATTATTGAATAACGGGGTGATGGTTTTGGTCATGCATCGGAGGGTAGACATCCAGTAGCAAATAACGCCTGGCAGATTAATGCTAGCGGTTTGGCCAGTTCAGAAGCTACCTCCTTCAACAGCTTGGCTGGGATGGCATCGGGGCCTGGAGTGGTCGACTCTTTCAGGTTTAGTAACTCTTCTTGAATGATTTCTTCGGTAGCGGACTGTTTCCATAGTAGACATTACCTCGTCTTCACAAGTGGGGAAAAATTCAGGTTCTGTTGTCACGATAGACCGGAAGAACTGAAAAAGATGTTCAGCCATATCCTTGACCTCTGAGTTTTCCGCGTCCTCGACAGTAATAGTGGTATTGGTGATGTCAGCGCAGTTTGTGCTCTTTCCTGATCTTTCTGACATGGCGACACGCACATTCCGCACATCCCAAAAATAACGCAGAGAGACGATGTGGTGCCAGTCTACTCTCTGAGCCATTCATTTGCGTCCATTTCCAGCCTCGGACGGTGGACTCGTCAATGAAAGTTAGAGGAAGATCGACACTGTGCCTTCCTCATTATAAAAAGCCTAAAAAGCTCGAGAGATAAAAAATAGTGTCTTTCGAGGTTGTCAGCTGGTAGAACGTCTTCAGTTCTCTTAGCACGAAGTGCTATGCGTAAGGGCTCTGCGGAATGCAGCCTCTATTCCATCCCTACAAACACGAGACGCGGAGGCCCCCGCTATTATGCGAACAATCTAGCGTGCACTAGGTTGCCCTTGAACGCTAACGCCAGTCGTTACGTTTTGTTAGCCATTTCGTCAAGCTCGCCTGCTGAGCCATCCAGATCTGGTCTCTGCCACTGGACGCAGGTGGGTGGTGGGAGGAGGGAGTACGGTAGATGCAGTAAAAGTCAGTTATCACTATTAACAATTTCACGTGCATGTCAACATGTTCCGTTTGGGGCAAAGCATGGACATTTTCGTACGCGACGACCGAGTTGTGATCCGTTGTTGGAATGTTTTTTTTTGCTTTGGTGATGCTACTCATACTGGTTGTTCTGATCCTTGTGGTCCTTTGAGGCTCTGGCTGTTGATTTGACCCTTTGTGGTTGTTGTGGTTATATTTTTGGTGCTGTTGCTGGTGTTACTGTTAGCTACGGTGCCGTGCTCCAAAGGGCCACGTGGTGGGTGCGCTGAACCAACACGGGGCCAAATCAGGTGGTAGGTGTTATTGGTTGGCCCCACAACATGGGGGCGTGGTGGCACGTAGATGCAGTTTCACGCCTTTCACACCAGTTACTCCCGCACTAATGGCTCTAATTCAGGAGTGGTGGCACGGCCAGGAGTGTCGCCGCTCGACCAAGACAGCCACTTAAGACCGACCCTGGTCATCGTCATCTTGCAGTTCACACTAGGCGCAGGCGCGTAAGGGAAGAGAGAGTGCGGTGCAGATGCACTGCAAGTCTAATATCACTTTAGAACCAACTCCGCATGCAAGTCACCGTCCCTTGATTTGCTTGGGGCTCCTGCTGTTAGTTTGACCACTTGTAATTTGTTTTGCCGTTCATATTTTAATTGTTTTCCAATTGTTGCACAATTGCTTCGGTGCGTGCTCCATAAAAAGAAGCCACATCGCGGTAGATTACGCTGAACCAACACAGGGAGCCAAATCAGAATAATAACAGGTATTTCCGGTTAGCCCTAACATAGAGGGGCGTGAGTGCTGCCGTAAGGTGATTTCTTTCCCGTTCATTTCGCAATTAATAGCTCCTAATTCAGAATTGCGCTGACCAGAGTGTCATAAATAAGACAACCATAAGACCGACCCTGATCATGGTCATCTTGACTCTGTCTTCCCGCTAAGAGCGCAGGCGCGTAAAGGGGAAGAAATTAGTAGTGGAATTTTCAAGTCTATCTCATGGAGCTAAATTCGCGCTGAAGTCACCCTGCCGTAACTCTTCCCATAAAATTATTACATCAAACTACGAGGATCGAACTGTCTATGGTGTCGGTTTAGTCATTTTTGTATCGGTTCTGGTTTTCCCTGAAAATCGTGTTCGCCGTACTTGTTTTATATGTTAGCTTTAGTTGCTGCTTATTTTTGTTTTGGGTGCGTTTCGTTGTTTCTGATGCTGTTGGAGATTATATCGGTTTTCCTATTTTCTTGCGTTATTTTCGTTGTTTATGATCACCAGCGTTGTTGCGACCGGCTTACGATGTCAAACTTCCTTTACGTGTTTTGAAGATTGGTGAATGACCTAGTTTGGTGATATGGATCGGTGAATACCGGTGATATTTTCGGAATGTGGTGTGCAGATCGGAAGGTGAGGCTAGAGTAAGAGCGAGCGATTGTGTTTTCTTTAGTACTCTGAAGCAAGTTTTCTTTTGCTGCAGGGTCCCTTAATCGTTTGGGTCCAATTTTTGGGTTGTGCAATTCAACGCTCCGGTCTACTATTAAACTTGGGCAAATGTCGGGAATTTGCGTAGGAGGAAATTTGTCTCATCAACTCACCTGCGGATGGTGCATGAGGACCCGGGCTGGTTGATCTTGATGGAGATACTATGGAGAGTTGGTCTGGAAACGTTTTGCTGCATTGCGTTCGCAGGAACTCCGGAATGCCGCATTGAGAGTTCATCAGCTTAGGGTGCTAATAAAGATTAAAGAAAAGTATTTTTCCTCGCAAAATCGATTGGTTTGGGGTTAATCTCAACGATTCATTACCACGAAAAGAGGATATATTGCGTAAAATGCATAGGCCGCTAGAATGTTAGCTTCGGCTCACTTTAGTGGCTTTCCTAAAGAGAAGCGGTGGAGGCAGAAATCAAACGTTCGAATAGCGCATAACGCTACTGCTGAACTACAGACGTGAACGCTAGTGTTCAGTTGCCAATATACGGCTTTATATTTAATAGCTTGAAATCTGATATTGACCAATCAATCTATACCAGCATTATTCAGTGCACTTTCATCAAATGATTGTTGTTTGAGTTGTATGAGTCATCTTTCACTTTTCACTTTCATCATCATCTTTTCATCATCTTTCATCATCATCTTCATCATCTTTCACTTTGATGTTTCACTTTCACCATTCACTTAAGCCAAGTCCTTTAAAATCCTACTATTCGAGGGAGCATCGCAAGTCTCTATCATAGACGTACATGTATTGTGACTTCCTGCCTTCCATCTGCGACTGAGCTTTTTGAGTAGTATGCTCTACACGTCCACCTGCGGTTGCTGACACGGTTCACCCTCCTCCCACTCTCCTTATGCTTGCAAGCGTGATCCTTCGGTTTTTATGATATGCCACAAATGTGACGTGTTGATTATTTTGTGCTGCGGAAAGTATATGTCAGTCGTGTAGCTCTTATGAACTGTCGATATGAAGTAATGAGAGAGGATACTCGCAAAGTCTAGTGCAAAAGAGAGTTCAGGCTCGACTATTACGAGGTAAGATGAGCTAGTCGTTGTCGTGCTCACCACCTGCACCGGGGATGAAATCTCGGCCTGAAGATGTGCGGACGTGGCCGATTAAGTCCTTCTCGACCCCATTGCGATCAGTTGCGTTCTTTGTGGGTGAAAGTACTTTTGTTTGGAAATGATATTTAAGTTCTGCACCCTCCTCCACCTATTCCTCCTCGGCCAGTGGTTTTCTAGGACGTTGGACTGCAGCACGAATAACCTGCATGTCGCAACAAAAAACTGCCCTTTCTACGTCTGTCGATGACGTCAAAGCAGAAAACCTGTTAAACGGATGTGAATGTGGCTACTATCACATCGTTTTCATGCCAACAGTCAGTGCACGATGTCAAGCAATATTAGGAAAAATGTTAAAATGCGGTTTAACTTTGGACTGATGGTGTATTTATACTCGCTAAGTTTTGTTAATGCAACTTGTTTGCTCGTCCGATCTTTTAGACAAAAACTTCAACAGATCAATGGAGAGCGAGGCAAACCCCTTAAGCGTGTCGCCAATTCAAGCGTCAAACAGAACTTCCCTGCCTTAGTTATGTCAATTCACAGGAGTACGGTTTATCCCATCCCCGTTATTTATATATTTTTAACAGTTTTCGTCAGACACTGGTTATCTTCCATAGCTGGCTATAGTTCCAGACAAAAGTGTGTGCTATCTCGTAAATATTGGCCGAAATTGGGAGATTTTGTTTCGGTTAGATAAGATTACTTAAGTGAGGTTGCATTAAAAGTCAATGTGTAAAATAATCCTAAGGTAATAAAATCAGTTCAAGATGCCACCTTTTGAACGAATTCTTTGCGGTCACCTGCAAGGAACAAAAGTAAAAAGACTACTTAAGTAGCCTCAATTTTCAGAAATTTTCAAAGCTCTTATGAATTAAAATGTAATGTATGGAAGACGTGTGCTAAACTATTATTTGCGGCAGTCATTTGTCGGCAACTTATGTCTTCCTCAAATTTGAGTACAGTTCGGTTTTAAGAACCTTTTCAAATTCGCTAATAATTTGCACAGGACTCGCCGTCCCACGCTTATCTGGGATTTATAAGCTACGAGCTGCACGCATTTCTTCAATAACACATTTATTTACGTTATTAGGAAGATTTTATATAGTTCTAACAAATTTGTAAAGTGGATTTTGAACATTCACCTTTTTTTTACTTTATTGGTAGTATTTATGAATGAACGGGTATGATTTATTATGAAAGTATATTACAGGTCATGAAACTCCCATAATTAGGAACATTTGAAAAACAAATAACCTACACCCTTCTCAAGCATAAATTCTATAGAAGATAAAGTTTGCTATGAAATAAGTACAATAATATTCTTACTCCGGTTTTTTAAAAATATATATTGAAGTTAAAAGTGTATCGAAAATGAATGCATGGCGCTGTAGTGGGTATTTTGACAGTTTCTTATTTTGCACGCTCTCACAAAGACCTCGTTCATAAACAGGCATGATTGGAGTATTTTCGGATTGCAGCATACAAGGATTAGTACAAAAAACCACATAAATAGTCTGTTCCAATCTAAACACATTTTAGACTTTCGGTCATTTCATGAGATACCACACTTCTGTGTATCCTTATGTCCGCAAACGAAAGTATGCCTTGCGAACATCTAAAAATCCGTTCTTTCCTTGTTCTTCGGAGATTAAACTGTGGAAATTTCAATAACATTTCAAAGACTTAGATATCTAAAACTATACGTTGCATCCCAACATCAACGCGCATGATAACAATCATCGGCTAGTTCTCCTTTTCTATCCTTCCTTATTTTTTAAAAAAATATCTACAGGTCGCACTTTATAGAACTTAATTCACTTTCTAAATGCAGAACCATTTAAACAAACTCCCAATAACGCCTATATGTTCAACTGCTGGACGCTGAAACTACTGACCACATCCATTTTTGCTGACACAATTCTCCGGCAGACAGCACAGTTTTCAAAGGTTCAACTAACGAGTCAGACTAGGAAAATATAGATTTGAATCCTACCAAACAGGATTTGCTCACCTTTGTTACTAGATGCACTTCCAAGAGGAAGGAAGAAATTTAGCGAGATCTCAGCAAATGGGCCAAATTTCGTCACTCCTAAATTTTAACAGATAGAAAACCATTTGTTTAATTAAAGTTGAAGAATGATCCGGATAAGGCTACTTCGGAAAAAGCATCACCTCTGCTCTTGTCAACGATTGTGCGTAAGAAGGCCTCTTGCTCTGGTCCAGTGAGTTCGTTCTGCAGCAAATCAGCTGCTGATAGAATCAAATCCTCCTTTATTATTTCCTTCACGCCATCCGCAAGCTTCATGCCGTCTAACTTCGTAAAGAAATCTGAAAATATAGTTGAAATGGCACATGAAATAATCTTTGACGGCTATAAATTGTGTTCCTCGGAGCAATTTCGGAAAGAGGTCACTTCAAAAATCATTAAAGGTGGATGCTGAGGAGCATATTTTCCCCTCAAACATACAACAGTTATTCACTTAAACTTAACCGACAAATTATTTAATTACTTTTAATGATTGTGTTGGCTTCCTTCTCAAGGATATTTCCTAAAACGATAAGTTCCAGATTCCCATTTTTTATTTGTCAACCTATGCTGGTATCCCGACGTCCATAGCTCAACTCTCCTGGTCCTGTCCTGTCCTGGAGGTGTCTGTGGATTTCGAGTATTGAACTACACGGTGCCCATTCTCGAAGCTGGTGCGTACGTAACGTACTTAGGCGCAATATTAAGTCGGACTCGGTGTTCCATCTTCTAACTGCCTGGGGAGAAATTTTAAACATCAAAAAAGCCAGTATCAGCTCGAGCGACCGAGAAAGCCTTCCAAACAGCACCCAATATTCATAATTTACTCGAGAAATTTCAAAATCTGCACGCAGCGTTTAGACCCTGTTAATTGAAACAAATTTAACAGAATCACAATCTGCTGCGGTCCATCCTACCCATATGAAAAGTGCTTATTTTGCAGCAATTTCTAGTTTATAAATTTTTTCAACTAACCCTAACCAATCCTAGGTTTAAAGCTGCCAGGATTCGACTCCGCGATCTTTAGACAGTGAGTTTATCGCTCTATTAATTGATCCACAGGCTCGTGGTATTGCGAGCGCAAGCTGCCGAAATTGTTCATATGCAGGATCGAAGTCGGTAGGACAGTGATATCGAGGTTTCATTTGGCAGAACGTTCGACTCAATGAAGGAGGGATTTTCATCTTACGTGCACCAGCCCTGGGATTGTTTGTGGGTGCCTGATGATAGCCAATACACCAGAAATGGCCATTCCAGTTAACCTTGCATTTTTGGGTGATGTTATTTTGCTTTTATTGCTAGGTGCTGTGTGACTGTCTACGGGGCTCTACGTTGAACACCAAAAACAGTACGTGGGGAGTGAGCACTATTCCAAATCGGATCCTAATTTACCTTAAAACTGCAATCTCAAATCAATTTTCCGGATGTAAAAGCCTATGGATACGGCATGGACCGCTTCTATCTCAGATCAATGTAGCTACAATTCAAAGGCAGTTTAATTACCGGCTGCAGCATAAAAACCTTAATAGTAGTCTGCATGGTAAGACACCGTCATAGGAACAATACTCTCATTAATACAGCTGAACGTTCGCTAAATGCCACGATGGGTACATATACCCGTGTTCTAACATTAGCCTAATATTAATCCCAACTTTATCATTAACCCTTGCTCTAATCCCAAACTTAACCCTATATGTAAGCTTAACCCTAACTTCAAACTTGCTCCTCATATTAATCTTCTGCTTGGCCTTATCAGTAATCGTAATATTCACGGAATTTAGTGCAAAGCCAGCACTTTTACGGTTGGGGTTCGTACTCTCATATATTACAGCTTCACGTGTCGTCAAGCCTCTCAAAACGTACAAGAGTTTGAAGTATGCGCGTAACACTCGCTTTATATTTAAGTGCGTTGGATACGAGCCCTCGTAAATACTACTGAACACGGGTGGACACTTGCCAGAGAATCAAATGGCATGGTAATTATCAAGTCAATTGTTGACTTCGAGGCTTAAATCACCAACAATAAGAACAGGCAAGTGACTGACTACGTCATTATCGGCTCAAATACAAAAACTCCCGATTTATGCAGAAGACACTACTTATAGCAACCATGTTATAGATAGTATAGAAGTCCTAGAAAATCGTAGGCTCTCTGTGTGTCAAATATTCTCGTCTGTTGCTGCCATTCATACCAGCTACGTATATCCACTTCTTATAATTAGGCTCTACTCTTTCTTACCTACGTGCCAAACCCCCCTCCTGGCTTTTAGTAGAACTGTGAGCAGTGGATCATTTATGAGATGAGAACTCACGTTGTAAAATGGTTTCAAGCGTCAAAAGAGCACCCTTGATCCACTTGGGCATCATTCATTATCAAATTTAGCAATTTTGTAAGTCCTTTCTCCGCAGCTGTATTGCCTGGATAAAAAATATTCATTTATAGTTATTTTCAATGATTTAATGCCTTTCGTAAATGATGCAAGAAATAATTATATTGCGATGTCAGACGGAAACTAAACTACACTGACTGCTTTAACGCCCAATATTACCGCAACCGATTTGACAATGTTATGATGAGGACCAATGTTTGTGTCCATAAAGGGCAGCTTAAAATGCTCTTAGAATAAGAGTGTTGTCTAATACAAACGAGAATGCGTGTCCCGGGAAGCAGTTTCGAAGGAGTAAACGTGATCACTATTGCTTAGCTGCATGACACCTCTAACAGGTACTCTGCATTCTTTTTCGAGAGTGGAAATGTGAAATTCCTTCGCTTGCAGCATTCAGCCCTTAAACTTTACGTGATCAACTTCTTCCACAAACAAGATTAACACTATAGCATTCCAAATGTCTTTATCCTATTTAGTGATTTTGGTGCAGACATGAGCGCTGTACATTTTTGGACTTGTCTTCTGTTTACTCTGAAAGTTATAATGCGTATGATAAAATGCCTCTGGATTTCTCCCAAATGCCTGTTTTCTGATTTTGGGCATCCTTTTGGGGTCATTTTTCAAGAGATGGATATTTCGCTTGATCAAAAAATCAACGAATTTTTTATAAACACTCACTGATTTTTAATGGAGCTCAGTCATTCCATTCTTCTTTGGGGTTCACTCTTCATCCCCGACAGCAGCCTTACAGCGGCTAGCAGTCATAGGCAGATGAAAATTGCGGGCAAGGACAAAGGAGACTAGAATGGCCATTTCTGGCTCATTAACTGTCATCAGCCAGCCATACCCAACCTAAGGCTCATTAGCCAGGTGGTGCACTGTTCAAGGCTTGAACCAGTAACCTGTTGATCAGAAGGCCATCGCTCTAACTATCAGGTGCTGTACCACCTGGGGTTGGGTATGGCTGGTTGATGAGCCCTAAATGGCCATTTCAGTCTCTCTTGTATTTCCCAGCAAAGTTCATCTGCCCAATCAATTGATTATCAGCTACGTACATTATTTGTCAACATTGAATTGCGAAGTGACGAGCATGAATTGAAGTACATAAATGCTTTCCTATATGACCGTCAACGGAAAATAAAACGGATATATATATATATATATATATATGATAGTATGGGGCTCACCGATCTGCTTAAGGAACATGCATGTTCCGTTGTGCCCTGGAGCTCAGACTAGAGCCCTCGCAGGCGGTCGCATAGCGACGTGTAGCATATGATAGAATGGAACCGACAAAGACAAGGGAGACCGGAATGGCCATTTCTGGCTTATTAGCCGTCATCAGCCAGTCATACCCAATCCCAAGTGTGGCACACCTGGGATTCGAACCCGCGACCTTTGGTATTTGAGTCGAACGCTCTACCATTTGAGCCACGGGCTCGTTGTTTTGTCGGTTGTGATCGGGGAATATGATGATAGTATGGGGCTCACCGATTCGCTTAAGGAACATGCATGTTCCGTTGTGCCCTGGAGCTCAGACTAGAGCCCCGCAGGCGGTCGCATGACGTAGCAGTATGATAGAATGATGACGCTAATAAGCCAGAAATGGCTATTCCGGTCTCCCTTGCCCTCGTCGTAGTTCCATTCTATATATATATATATATATGACAAAGACATTATACCGTACTTCCGACATAGGTACTAGCTAAAAGCCCAGACACGTGTTTCGCCGATGTTTCTGCTGCTGCGTGACACAGCGACGAGGGGTTCGGCTCCTCAGTGGGTCCCCCAGCGTTCTCTATGCGGTTTCTGGTATATGGACTCCAGAGAATAATCGGGGAAATAATTTCTGAAATTATTAAGTACAGGACATGGAGTCAGGTGATTCGGACATGACTTTTTAGGGTCAGACCCGAAATTTCAATGAACATTTGGGTCGAAGACAATCAACCACTGTGGAATAACCACGTAATGCCCATTCTACAAACAAGTAGTACTACAAGTAGTATGAATCTTATATGGCAAAGACATTATACCGTACTTCCGACATAGGTACTAGCTAAAAGCCCAGACACGTGTTTCGCCGATGTTTCTGCTGCTGCGTGACACAGCAACGCGGGGTTCGGCTCCTCAGTGGGTCCCCCAGCGTTCTCTATGCGGTTTCTGGTATATATATATATATATATATATATATATATATATATATATATATATATATATATATATATTTGCTGCCACTTGTACTTATGAAGGCGTACTTTGTATAACCCTGCCTTTCGAGCGCAGAGATGAACCCCAGCATTGGGGGAAAGTGCGAATTCCTGTGCCTTCTCTTTTTGACGGAATCTAAAGGATGATCGTGGAGATACTCAATCTATCTTCAGGAAGTTTCCGGAAATATTCACAGTTTACCAGTTCCCAGAATTTTTCAAACGAGGTTCAAAGACCATCTAGACAACAGTTTCCCTAAGCACAGGCTCTTCTGGATGTTCTTTATAAAGCAAATTTACCTACCGTGATCGTCGGCCTGCACATATGGCAGTCTACGGTATTTTGGATTATTTTTAGCATTAACAACAGTTTCCTCATCATGAAAATTATTTAGGCTTTAGCTTTATGGAAAGCTATAAGACTTTGTTTGCTTCTAGTTATATGTAAAAGTAAAGCAAAACTTCATGCTAAGATCGAAAATTAGCTTTGTTCAGCCTATATGCGGAACCGTTTACGATATTTCTTTCTCCTCAAAGGAGAGACGGCTGCAAACTTCGCCTAACAAAAGAGCAATCATTCGGTTGGAAATGCTTGCTTTTGAGCCTTTCATCCAGCAGGAATTTGAGCTTGCGCAACACGTCCAATTGCAGTGCGACCTCCATCTGGTCGCGACCTTGATAGTCGAAAACTGAAATTATAAATGACCGGTGATTGAGAATGCCCATCTGAAAGTGCTTTAGTATGAAGCCTAGAAATGTATAAAAGACCCGGTTTGAAGACTAAGTATTATGAATCTTTAAATATGGAGTGATTTAGCGCACTAAGCAAGAATGTAAAATGCAAAAAAATTCTGGAACCAACGACAGAGTTTGTTAACTAGAAAGATTAGCAAACTACAAAATAAAACCACGAGGAAGGACAAAAATGATCCCAGACTGCCATTTAAACTGACCGGTTTTCCAGCTTCTATATTGGACCTAGCGTTCTTCGGGGTAGTAAGCTGTAGAATAAGCTTTCTTGTCTATGATAGCAGGTACTTCTATGAGAGTCTATACCAGAAGCGGGGAGTGGGTCCACGGTTCCATGTTCCGATTAGCATCCTTTCTATTGACCACATATTACTCAGTTCGCTTGAGGCCCACAGACAGTAAAAGTAGATAAAATGCTAATTCCAGGTAGTAAGTCAGAAGAAAAAGACGAATAATAACAATAATAATAATAATAATAATAATAATAAGCGATTGTCTGACGTTTCGAGTCGTTTTTTTGTGGAAATAAGTACGCGAAACCTCAGATAAACACTCCTTCTTTATCTGACACACATATATTTTCCGTAGTATCTGATTGGCTTGAGATAAAGGCCTTTCACCTCGCCATTAGCCTCCATTCTAATGGCCACGTGTTACTAAGTTCGCGTGAGCATGATAAACATTTTTGCTAGTAGCTGACTGCCTTTAGGAGCACTTTAAAATTTCATGTCATGACTAACTGTTGTAATGCGTGATCCTCGGCATGATGTGATAGTTACTTTGAACAAGGTAAAGGCGATGAAATGAGTAGAGTTTACTGACGTTATAAAAGTTCGCAACCTCTTCTTCAACCGCGTATGGTCATTGCAAAAATTTATGACTTCAATAAATTCTGATTAATTCGTCCCCTTTTTCAAATTTATCCCGGAAAAACAATGCTTTAATGATCAGAAATAGTTACTGTCAGGATCAGTAAACTTCAAAACGAATCTGCTGGTTTCCAGTGCATTAATGTCGATTTCAATTTTTCCTACCATTAGGATGTTTTGCTGACCTTCTGGTATTGGAATAAGTTCCCATTTTTCTACTCATCAAATGAGCCGATACTGACAATAATATTTGTTTTAAGCGCACGTTTTTCTTCCAACTTTTGTGACTTGGAGTAGTGTAAACGGCACACATCTTTAGATTGAAATGAAAATATCTATTATAAGTGCTGTGAAAGAACAAATGCGTACGTATCTCCTGACTCACAAGAATGCCGTTTTAATGCATTTCTCAAACCCTGCTGTTGAAGTTAGTTAAAAAATTTAACTTTCTACCGTGAATTGCGCAGAACAATGCAGGACCGGGCTTTAGTCTTGTTTGAAGGCCGTTCAACTGATTTGTAGCACAGTGCGGTGGGCAGAACTTCCTTCTTAATATTAAACACCTCCTCCGAATGTGTAACTACTGCTTACTGAGCGAAACAAGCGGAAAAGACAGTCTTAAAATAATCTAAAGACATAGGATGATCTGAGAAAATAAGGCAGTCTTATGTAACTTTGTAGACAGTTAGGGTTACACATTGTCAGGCGAGAAAGAAAAGCTTACCAAATGATACTGTATGCTTACTGAAACGGTTCGAGTAGTCATGGTTACGCCGGAGGAATTTTCTTGCGCGGTTATGAACAGGGTTCTGTGGTTGGGTTGAGGAGTTTAAAATTAGGTAAGTTTGTAAATAGGGGTGCGGGAATCGAGCTAGGCATTTGGGATTAGGATTGGGACTCAGGGTTACCATGTGCTCATCAGTTGTATGGTTACCGAAACGATTTTAGTAGTCAAGAGAATGCCGGCTTGAATTCTCTTGGGCAGTTATAGACGGGGTTTGGGTTCGGTTTGAGAATTCAGAATTAGGTAATTTTGCGAACAGGGATATGGGTTAAGGTTTAAGGGTGTTTGGCTAGGGGCTGGAACGAATGTTTTGGGGCTGCCGTTAGGGTATTCCATTACTCCCGTTACATGGAATGTAATTCATGCGTGGCGGCACAACCAGCAACATCTCCGGCCGCGCCAGCCACCTGAATCTGTCTTGATAACGGACATGGGTAGAGAGAGTGCGGTAGCAACAGCGCAAGTCTACTATAACTTAAAAGTTTTCCACGCCCAATTCACCGTCCCTGCACCGAATTGCTGTAGAGCATACAGTGATCATCGTCAAAACCGACGGTCAAACAGTCAGTTAGGATTAGTACTTAGGATAAATTGTTGGGTTCACTTGCTATGGTTAGATTTGAGGGTTAATAGTTAGGGTTGGTAATTGGGGCTAGTAGTTCGAATTCGTTGTCGGGACCAGTAGTTTGGGTTAATATTTAAGGTTTGTCGTTAGGACTAGCAGTTAGGATTTATTTATAGGAGTAGCTGCTGGGGTAAGTAGTTTGTGCTAGGAGTTAGAGATAGCGGTTGGGGCTAGTAGATTGTACTGAAACCCGATTCCACTGTTCCAATCCTTAACACAAATACCTAGCCCACCACCCCTAAAAAACTCCCATACCTGTAGTTCGAAAGTTATATAATTTTGATCATCCCAAAGAAACCACCTCACCTTTCGCCATAACTGCCAAGAGAATACCTCCAGGGGTAATTTTGACTACTCATATCCTCTCAGTAAGCATACAATCAGGAATGCACCAGATGGGGCCGCAGTACTATTCGTCACAAAGGCAAGTTATATCAACGTATATGTCAGCTCCCGTGAAAGAGTAGACATTGAGTTCTCACCATAAGCCATTGAAGATGTGAAAGCTCGTGGAGATGCACATGGCTTGAGTTCGAGACTACTGTTGTTGACACAGAGCAACAAAAATTTAGGAAACTAACTGGGGTATTTAACTTCTATCTTGCCGATAGCTTCAGGGCCATCCGTTTTGAAATTATGATTCCCTTCAAGTGTTTGTATAAGGAGTAGGGTGTCGCCTTGATGCCCCAAAATCGAAGTAGCCTTGCTCTGTCGTGTGTGGCCGCTGCGCACGTACTGCGGTTAGACTCCGTAAAACATGTTTTGTCCCTTTTTAGAGGGGAATTCATAACTTTGACAAACGTCGTTCGAGAAACAGTGCTAAACTGACTTCAAGCGCTTGAGAACCAAATGAAGAAAAGTTTAATTTCTTTAAATCAGCACATTCATTTTGAAAGAATGCAAGTACTGCTCATTAGAGTTATTTTTTGAATTTAAAATGGGATAACTTAGGCAGGGATACCGGACTCGGACGAAGACTCATAGCCGAGGGCCGAAAAACTGCCTTATACATCCTAATTTACGATGTATTTTAAAAGTACTTGTAAATACACTGACATAGGATTAATATCATCCATTTTAGCATGCTTATCGCGATAATATTATCGTATACTCCACAAAGCCCATAAGGCTAGGAGTGTAACAACTTACTTGCGGCTATTCACATTTTCCAAGCAAAGCATTATTCCAAAAGAAGAATAGCAACAGAATCGAAATGAGAATTTACCCACCGGGGAGGTTCATGCGAAGGTTCGTTGAAAAGGTAGAAGGATTTGGCATATATCTCAGCATTCTATCTGCATTTTGCCTCATCTGTTCGTCTTTGATAACATCCTTGGCAAACGCTGATTGCAGAATGAAGAACGTGTATTTTTGGAGAAAGATGGCAGCATAATTTCCACAATAAATAGGAGAAAAGAGTGCATTTTATAATAAAACCAAGAAATCGACCCCTTTTATTTGAAATATGCGATGACAATTGACTAATAAAACGCTAGGTTTTTTCACATTCTGGGTGGCTAGGCATTTAAACAGAATCACAGCGGTTCATATGTTATGCACGGATTTTGTTTATTGTGAGTTTATTAGGATAAGACAGCCTGTAAAACTGATACCAAATAGGTCTCTAATAATCATAGCGGATGCTAAAGTCTTGAAAACCATTTCGTCATTTTGACCTAGGATACGTCTGAGAGGGAGAGAGAGAGAGATGTGCCTTATTTTGAAAATATCATTTCAAACTTTCGTTAAAAAGGCCCCCAATCACTACGGATAAATTTTTACAGAAGATATATAGTAACCAAAAGCTGACTCTGTCCGCATCATGAACGGTCTTTCGAGAATGCATCGTAAAATCGCGACAGATTTTCTTCAAAACGGTGCATGCATCTTTTCCAAATGACCCTTTCATCGTAGTTTATATAAATAAGGAGTGGTAAATAGCAGTATCTAATGATAAAAATGGGCCAGCTCATGTACATATAAGAAAATTTACATGTGAAGAGAGGATTAAAAAAATGACAACCCAAAATTCAAAAGCTTGAGAAAAATCTGGTAGAAAAATGAAGGCCCTCAGTAACCATGCTTCCTCTCAAAGCTGAAAATTAGCTCAAAGGAAAAAAATTTCTGATTTCAGCAGCATAAAGTCTAAAAAAGGTTGTTGTATTTTACTCCAGGACAGAGATTGTGGGCATTGTGTTTCCAATCGACATCTGTGTCAATTGTTCCATAACTCAGTTTGCATAGATCTTAACATCCATAAAAAACGGGAAAATACGTACTAATTATTTTCCTCCTTGTGTGAGGTTAAGATGGAAAGTTTATTTAACTTGATAACTATGCATTCTACATGACGAATCGATAATATCTACCTCTTGCGCCACAGAATGATGGACGTAGAGATAGTGATTTGTGCATGAATTAGTTTTTAGTGATAATAGATTTACATAGCATCTACTACCTACCCTTCCCTTCCCCAATCTAAGCCCGATGTCACGAAACAGTTAAAAATTTCGGCCGCGGGATCAGGCACAGAGGCTGACAAAGCCAAACAACTCGTCTACGCGTGTCCTGCGCACCTGGTCAGCGGATGACAGACCAGATTTTCATAGAGAACCTGTAGAAACGAATCGGGTTCCAGCTAAAAGAGGGAGAGAGTGCCATGGAATTCACATTGGGAAAGAGCCATTGTAGTCTGACTGGCCGACCTGAGAGAAGGACCGAGCCACCCCGTCTGTTTGTTGTCTTCCAAGTCAAAGCTTTCAGTGCATCTTGCGAGTTTACCGCCACATCAGATTCATTACAGTTTGGAATGCGTTGGAATGCCTTGGGAATGACTTCCCTAGACTTGGCCTCACCATCTTTCATCTTCCGCGCACAAGTCGAATGTCAAGGCTTGGCAGCCATACGATGTCGGGGTGGATGCAGGTGACTGGCGCGGCATGAGCCTGCAAGTAGGCGTGCTACCACACCCCACCGTGTGGCATTTGTCATGACAGCCCAACCGAATAACGCATGTCATGGTCTGATCTAGTCCCCATGTTGGTCTAGTGCATCTACCACGTGGCTCTTTAAAGGCGCAGAGTATCACATTATGAGCTGAAACTCAGGGCATTTTGCCAAATGCATCTGCCCACATGTTAAACAGCAAATTAGTACTTCGGTGAGGGGGTAAAACCGGATGGCGTCGGTTCCTGTATTCTAACTGTGCAGCCCCCATACCGATGTAAAGAGGAAAAAATACTAGTTCAGTAATGCGCATTTTTGATGTGATTTGTCATGGCTGCAAAGGCCAATCCAATTTGAGTGCAAGGGCACGCTCTGTTTGGTTTGTAGGAAATTTTATTAACCGAAACTTTGAAAGACATGTTAGTGTTTACTCTTAAATAGTAATGAATAATCATGAATCCGCAAGAGTAAGCAAATGAAGCGCGCGGTCCGCTCGGGAAGCACCACCATCGAATCAGATATCAGCACGAAGCTTTCGCTATCAAGGGCATACTCAGACAGCCAATCAGAGTTTGATCTGCTATTCTAGACGCCCGGACGTACCTCACACGCATGCACCGAAACAGGCGAAACAAAGGAAATGAACCAGGCCCCAGGTAAGCCAAGGCTTAACTCGTGTGTTATGGTGAATAAAGGATTGACTTTGGAACCGCCTTAACGTTCGCCTTGGGGAGTTAACAACAGGCAATCGATTTGAGAAGGACCACGTCCGAAAAACAAATCTTCACCTTTGGAATGGCTGAAAGGAAGCCGCATTTTGACAAGTCTGGGACAGTTTTGATCGGATTAATTTATGCTTTCATTTACAAAAATTTGTACTGTAACCACTAAGAGGTGAATGACTCTCAAGTGACTCTGACGCAACCACTTCAGTGAGCTCAGCTCCGAAATTGTGCCAGCTGAGTCGTTGATCGCTTTATCATCCCGCTAACGCCCTAACTGAAAAGCGGTCGTTGGCTAAGACTTTTCAAAGTTTACAGCAGGATCCAACAGTTAATAAGTAAACTTTAGTAGTAGTAGTAATAGTAGTAATTTTTTCTTACCTTTGAAGAGCGAGAGGGCTTCTTCTTCGTTGGATTTGCAAGTTGCTTGGTTATGTGCAGGTAGTTGGAAATTTTCGACTGCAATGGGAAAATCAGGAGCAGTTAGCTTTTGTTAAAAAATGTCAGAGGCCTTCGGAGAACGACGAGAGCAATGAAAGATTCAACTGCTCACCCTTTTGCAGTCTTTCAAAGAAAGTTCGCAAAACTTTAATGGATTTTGAGGCTCCTCGGCCTGGACAGAATGTATCGGGCAACTTCCCGCGGGCTAATTAAGGAGAAAAAGAGAAGAGAAGAGGGCGGCTTTGGAAAAACGCTAGACATTAAGTAAATTAATAGAACGGCTAGTCAACATGAAATGGCACAGATTTTATTCCTAAAAACCGTTTTCAAAAGGTTAACAAAAAAACAACGCTAGACTCGCATAAGCTGCTGGCATCTGCTTTGGCAAGGAGTGAAGACTTCCCAATTTTTTGCCCTATGACATGTCGAACGTCGATCCCGATGATGGTCACCAGGTGGGGCGAAGGGGCTGTGAGTGTTCAAGGCAACAAGAACGTTGAACTGAAGCGGACGATAGTGGAAATACGGTGCACGCAGTCTATATAGACTTCAAAAAGGCTTTTGATAGCGTGCCATACCACCGCCTTCTTTATAAACTCAATCGCATAGGCGTAAGAGGAAGACTTCTGACATGGATAGAAAACTTCTTAACTGGCCGCTCACAAACTGTGCATATCAGTGACAAACAGTCGACTAAAGTTGAGGTTGAGAGTGGTGTTCCCCAAGGCTCTGTTCTCGGCCCTATTTTGTTCATTGTCTACATCAACGATTGTGCCAACGAACTGGACTGCGATATTGCCATTTTTGCCGATGATCTCAAACTTTGGCGCGTCATTCAAACTGCGGCTGATGAAGAGAACTTGCAGGCAAACTTAAATGGACTCCAGAAATGGTCAAATGACTGGCTCTTGCCGTTTAATGAGAGCAAGTGCAACATCATACGAGTCGGGAAAAGCAATCCTTCGAACCGTACGGTTTACAGTCTGAATGGCATTCCCTTGAAAGAAGTGGATGTCCAAAAGGACCTTGGAGTCTGGATCACGCCCTCGCTTAAACCCTCCCTACATTGCGCAAAGGTAGCGAAGTCAGCCATGTCGATTCTGTACCTTGTTAAACGAGCTTATGCAGCCTTCACTACTGACTGCTTTGCTAAAGTCTTCGGAACATTCGTGCGGCCACAGTTGGAGTCCGCTATCCAAGCTTGGAGACCCTGGGCGGCGAAGGACATCAACATCCTCGAAAAGGTCCAAAGGCGAGCAACCAAACTTGTCCTTGGACATGGCTCACGGCTGTCGAGTCTCAAACTCTTTCCCTTTTACTATAGACAGCTTCGGGGGGATCTGATACTAACATTCCGCATACTACGCCTGCAGGACTGTTGTCTCGTCCCAGGGGATTTCTTCGAGTTAGCAAAAACAACGAACTTGAGAGGTCATCCTCTCAAATTACGTGTGACTGAAGCAAGGCTAGACACTCGGAAGTACTTCTTCTCCAAAAAAGTAGTCGAAACATGGAATAGTCTTCCTCTGGATGTTGTTATGTCGGACTCCTTGGAGGTTTTTAAGCGAAAGTTAGATTGATATAATGGTGCGAGCTACAACACTAACTGAAAGCTGCAAGTGACGTCAGAAAAATAAGGTATTTATGATACTACTAGCTATATTTGAGTAACATTTCTTTATGTTTGTTATTTTCGTTCGAGGGCTTGCATTCTCCCATTGTTCCCATTCTGGGGTCCTCGAGGTCTTCGCTGTTTAACTTATTTGCACACCTTGGTGACACTGTGAGTGTTCGCATCAGCTGGACCTGGCGACCGTCGTCCATGAGGTGTATGAACGTTCTCCCTTGGTTCGAACCGCAATGGACATATATTTCCACCTTTGAAATCCCTCAACGGACTCTGCAATCAGCAAGGGAGAATCTGGCTGATTCATGTGACCTCCGAAATGCCCCCGTTGGACCCCCCTCCAAGGGTGAGAGTTTTTTTCTCCTAAATATCCCCGGGAGTTTTTTTCACTGTCTGCTCTTTTTCAACTATGTTCCACTATATTGGCCTCGCCAACATATCGAGATACTATTTTTTTGATACCACAACTCGCATGTACAAATAGGGAATTCAAAGGTGACTCACCTACATCTCCCTCAAATATACTGATACTGATACTGAAGCAGGGGAAGAGCCCTGCCAAAACTGCGAAGCAGTTTCATAGGTGTGCAGTAAGTATGAGCCATTGCTGATTGACTCGCCTTCCGAAGAGGATCGCTTCATCCCCTTCAGTGTGCAGCCCTCGGCGTCAAGGTTTTTAATAAGCCATTATAGTTTAAAAAATGCGTGAGATTGTTCATATTATCGAATAGGGTTCGTGTGCTGTAGGAAAGCATTCCACCAACTCAACCTTACTCTACCTAGCCTATCCTGGGCACCAGTCAGTTCTCCAAACAAAGAAGGATCTGAGGATGATACCTTCCTCTTAGTGGGAGCTGCTGGTTGAAAACACGATCTGTGTGGTCTTTCCTGTGATCGTGCGTTTTGTAGAGGCTGATAAGCAGAGAAGTGGTAACTTTGTATACCCGGCGGTTTCCTACCGCGGGTTACCATGGAGACGCCTGTGGCCTAATAGGTCGATGCGGTGTGGGGATGTGCGTGGGCAGTACAGAAAATGGACTTGGGTGCGACGGGTGTATTTTGGTGCTGCTGACGTTGGTTCGTCGGTCGCTGTGCTTTGGACTTTGTTAACCTGTTTCCCTCCATACCCACTGACATGGCCATTAGTAGCGTTGAGAGACGCCAGGAGGGAAATCATATTGCCATACGAAAACAGCACGTTTTGGACATGTTTGAACTCTGCCTCAAGGACTCTTGTCGACGACAAGGGCACACAAATGGCTTACCACTATCGGGGTTACTTGCTGAAGTAGTCATGCAACGACTAGAAGAGGAAGTTTTGTGAACTTTAAAATCAAAAATGTGGCTTCGCTACGTAGATGACACATTCATCATCCTAAAGCCCAGAGTCTAAAATGAATCTTCTTAGCTAAACAGTTAACTCACGAAGAGGCAACAGGAGGTACCATCCCAGTGACGGTAGACTCGCAACCCTTGGAAATCATCCCTCAGAATGGAAGAAATAATCCTACAGCCCCTCGGGCATTCCGATAGCACAGCAGCGATGACCTACCGTGAAAGGAATTCGCATAATTACACAAGTAATTTCGGGCCAATATGTACTTAATCAGCTTTGTATAAATTGCCTAAGTGGTCAGAGACAACCCAAAACGTCTTTTCTAACGGATATACAGTGCCAGGGAAATTCTTTTCCCTGCCTTATATGCAAGGAATTTCTTAGGTGTTCGATCGACAATTAAGTGGCTTCATTATCCTTATCACCCACAAACCTGCATTCCCTGTACGCGCAACCCTATGCCAAGTAGAGGACCCTTTACAGATGAAACAAGTAAGCAATGTTATTTATCGCATACAATGCGCCAACTGCCCTTGGGTTTCCGTTGGCAATACAGGTCGACGCCTTGGGACTCGCGTAAACGAACATAAGCTAGCCGTTCGCCGACGTTACCCCTTATCACCCGTGTTTGCGCGTTCCCTTGAATGAGCCCACCCCTTCAATTGAGATCGTACGGAAGTGATCGCCATGGTCAACATCAAGCAGGCACGAGAATTCCTCGAATCGCGTCACTCCAACACGACTAGCATCCACCACCACGTTGAGCTGGATGCTCCTTGGGAGGGTCTGCGTGCCCGACTAACTGGCCTGCACCCACGACGCTAATCCATACTGGACCATGTAGGATCTCACTGCCTTACCAACTCATGCCCCAGACCCGGCGAGCCACTGCTGAAACCCTGAACACCTTCAACATTGACACTCTGACCTCTGCCACCTTTTTGCATCGAAAACTGCTAATTCTGCCGTCTGCAGTCCCATTAAATCCCCATTTCCTCTTTCCCTCCAACACGGGGAGCCAAATATGTTTCCTTACCTCCCGCACCCGAAATCCCACTGTAATGATGTGCTTCATACACTAGCTGCCTATCTGTTATTTCGCGCCACTCGGTCTAGTCTGGTTAGTTTATGACTCCTTTGCTCATTTCGTCTGACGGTGGGTTGGTGTCCCCTACTTGGTCATTCAGAAGTAAAACTCGATTTTCCGGATAGCGTTTCCTTTTACCCCATAACATCTCGGAATGCGAACCACCTCAGGTATTTGATATACATACATATATATCCCCCGGCATGAAAGCGCCAGCAAACCCTACCTACCGAAGAAGCGCAAGGAGTATGATCACTGAAATCAGATCAAAATATTGTTTTTGTTCCCGCTGAAAATGTGATGCTACTATTATCATGGATAAAGATGGTTATATTAATAAGGAGAACGAAATCTTCAGTGATATTGAGGCCTACACTCTTCTTGCCGAAGACCCGACGAAAAAGCAAACCGCAGCCAGCAAGAAAAAGGCCAATGAGCTCGTTCGCCTGAAAGTCATAAGTTCAGCTGACTCAAAGTTTATAACCCTCGGAGATCCCCGTAGCGCACGCGCATACGGTCTTCCGAAAGTGCACAAACCGGATGTCCAACCGAGGATTATAGTACCACTCATTGGATCACCTACATACCATAAAGCTAAGTGGTTGTATAGGCACCTAAAGTAGCAAACGCATGGATCGGAATACAATATAAACAACTCTCACGCATTCCTCCCAATGATAAAAGGCCTCAAAGTAAGTACTGATTAATGCCTTTTGTCTTTCGACGTCAATGCCTTGTTTTCTTTCATACCACACGACTTGGCCATTGAATGCGTAGCTCAACGCCTACAGGCCAATCCTGTTGAAATTCCAACGCAGCATGTTATAGAACTGTTCAAACTCTGCCTTAGGATCTACTGCCAATTCGACAATAAGTACTACCATCAGGTAAAGGGCACCCTAATGGGCTCGCCAATATCAGGACTACTCGACGAATTGGTTTTGCAGCGACTAGAAGAAGAGGTTTTTCAAACACTCAAGCCAAAAATCAGACTTCGCTATGTAAATGACACCTTTGTCGTAAAAAAGAACTGCGAAGTTGAGCAGCTGCATCAGAGGCTGAATGGTGTTGTCCAAGCCATACAGTTCACTTGTGAAGAGGCAGTAGGAGACAGCCTGCCATTTCTGGACGTTACAATCCAAAAGTTACATGATACTAGCCTCGCAACAAACGTCCATTGGAATGGATCTAATGCTGATATTAACCACAACTATGGAAGCAACCAACCGGCAGTTCACAAAAGAAGCTGCGTCCGAAATCTGTTTTACTGGGCATACGGTTATTGCAACAGCGATGGTCTCCCTAAAAACGAGCTTGCTTGCCTGTATCGATTACCTCGATTTAACTGCCTCAAGCACCAGACACAACGACAAGGCCCCCCCCCCAAAACTGGGAAATTGTGGCACGGAAATTCTTTTCCCTGCTTTATATGAAGGGGGTCTCTGATGTAATCGCACGACAGTTGAATCGCCTTGGTATACACGTCACTCACAAGCCAGCATCCTCACTACGCACTACACTATCCCGAATAAAGTAGCTCATCCCAAAAAATCAACAAATCAACGTAATTGATCGCATCACGTGCGCGAATTGCCCTTGTGTGTATGTTAGGGCATACGGGTTGATGGCTGGGCACCCGTAATATTGAACATTGACTAGCCATCTGCTGCCGAGACCCTTGGTCCCTCGTCTTTGCGCAGGCGCTTGAGTGCAACTATCAATTCAATCGGGATGAAACTGAGGTCGTTGCCATGGCCAACACAAAAGGAGCGAGGGGAGTTCCTCGAGGCCTGATACTCCTGTGCGGGACAGTATCAAACCGCTATGTTTGACTTGGAAATCCATTATGAGGGTCTACGTTTCACGACTCCACCGCCCCTGTCCAAATTCCACATCAGAAATACCGGCAACCCATCCACCCGGAATCCAACTGATCCACCATTCACACTCCCCCTGCAGCACTGGGACCCGCAGTTGTTCCACCTCCCTTCCCCTAGCTCACAACCCAACATGACTCCACCTTTTTACAAGCCACTGCCTGGTCGGTCCTGTCACGCCAGCCTGTCTAGTGCGACATTCTAACACTCACTTTTATTTATTTCGTCTGACGACGGGTTATGTGACCAGCTCGAAAAAATTCTACGAGTACAACTCCTGCATTTTCCGAAGAACCTCCTCTTTTCTCATTATATCATCTCTGGAATGCATACTATCTCTGATCTACAATATATATTTAAATAAGTTAACGAGCCGCATTAGATGTTGAGAATTTTGCGGACCAGAGGCGGACACCTTGAATAATTAACTTTTCCATTGGCAGCCGCGGGATTATTAGTATTGAAATTGCTTTCTTGCTTTAAACTGATGTTATTGAATGGAGATTGGTAGATTATTTGTTTGTAAATATTGATGTTTTATTTATATTATCTGGATGTGTGCATAAATTGTTCTTTCGTAGATTTTCCAGTGGTATTACTATTTATCGTTACCTTAATGCATTTGAAGCCCCCAAATTCTTAAACACGCATTCGACAAATGCACAGCTAACTGACACCGCCACGATTTAAACGGTTATTCTTGACTCCGTGACAAACCACAAATCTCGGTCCGCCTACCACCGTAAATACACCACCGAGCCGTTAACCCTTCTAAAGCGAACTCCCCGCCCGCCGTGAATCAAACCTCCCATCGAAGCGACTTCAGGATTCAACCTACGACACCGCCACCCAACAACTCCTGTACCGGCCTCTGAACTATCCTCTACCGGACTTCGCCCTCCAGATGACATGCGCGCGCGACATGCCGTGCCAACGGTATCCCTCCGGCAAAAGACGTCAGCAAACCCCACCGCCGACGAAGCGCGCGATCATTAATCACTAAAATCGGATGAAAATATTGTCGTTGTTCCTGCCGACAGCTGCGGTGCTGTCGTTGGTCATGGATAAAGATGACTACGTCAATACAAGCGAATAACATCTTCAGTGACATTATGCTTACACCTTCCTGCCGAAGACCCGGACAAAAAGCAAGCCGCGTTTCATTAGGAAAGCCACCGAGTTTGCCTGCCTGAAAGTCAAGGTTCGGTTGATTCCAAAGTTTATGACTCGATCCTCACTGCACGCGCATACGGGTTCACTGAAAGTGTAATAAACTGGATGTCCACTGAGGATAATAGTGTTAATTGATCGGATCACTCTACGTACAACATATAAAGTGGTTACAGGCACCTGAAGCAGCTAACGCATGGATCCGAATACAGCGCATTAACAACTTCTCATGCATTCCTCCAAAGGATCAAAGGCCCCAAAGTAAGTACTGAATCCATATTCGATGTCGTTCAAGTTCTGTTTCTTCCTATACCGCATGACTTAAGTAATTGAATGCGTACTCAACGCTCTGCAAAACAATCCCGCTGAAATACCAACGCAACATATTATAGAACTGTAACTGCCTTAAGAACTACTGTCAATTCGACAATAAGTACCAACAGAGTAAAGCAAACGGCTCCAATATCAGGACTACTCGCCGAATTGGTTTACAACGACTAAGAAGACGTTTTCCAAACCTCAAGCCCAAAATCTGGCTTCGATATGTAGATGACACGTAATAAAGAACGCGAAGTTGACCAACTGCATCAGAGGCTGAATGGTGTTTACCCAGCCATACAGTTCACTCGCGAAAAGCAGTAGGAGACAGCCCGCCATTTCGACGTTAACAACTAAAGCTACATGATGGTATCCGCAACAAGCGTCCATAGGAAAGGATCCAATGCTAATTATCCTCAACTATGGAAGCAACCAACAGCACCTCACAAAGAAGTGTCGAACTCTTTTCCACCGGTATTGTTATTGTATTAGTGGAGGATATCTTTAAAGAGTTTTACATTTATATTGGAGAAAGTAATAACCGGTTGGCCTTGCAAAGAACCGCCCCCGTGCTGCGCAACAAACCGCGCGGCCCATCCCAAACGGAGAAAATTCGCGGCACCCAGCACCCTACCCCGCCCATATGAAAATTCGAGGCAAATCGCCCTCGAACGCCTTGGCATAATGCCGCCCACAAGCCGTTAACATCCTCACTTCGCACCACACTACCTAAAATAAAGCGATCCCATCCCCCAAAAATCAACAAACCCAACGCAATTTATCTAACTCAAACTGCTCCCTGTGCACATATTAAAGCATACGGGTCGACGCCCGCACACGAACACAAACCAGCCTAACCGCCGCCGAGACCCGCTCGTCCCTCAGTTCCGCACGCACTCGAGTGCGACCATCGATTCAATTGGGATGAAACTGGAGTCTGTTCTTCATGGCCAATAAAAGCGAGCGAGGGGAATTCTCGAGGGCCTCGGCACCCTGTGCGGGCAGTATCAACCGCCATGTTGACCTGGACATCCATTATGAGGGTCTACTGATACTGACTCCAACGCCCCCGTCTAAAACGCGCCATTACATCAACTACCGGCAACCCAACCTAAACCCAAACTGATTCACTATCCACCTCTACAGTACTGGACCTGCAGTTGTTCCACCTTCCCCTCTTCCCCTAGCTCACACCTAACATG